>PITA01014001.1:0-55249 GCA_004023965.1 Spilogale gracilis
AGAGAGAGAGAGAGAGAGAGAGAGAGAGAGAGAGAGAGAGAGAAGAAAGAAAGAAAGAAAGAAAGAAAGAAAGAAAGAAAGAAAGAAAGAAAGAAAGAAAGAAAAGGAAAAAAGCGAACAAGCGAGATAAATTTTTTGGGTTCTTCCTGTTTCCCTCTTCCCTCCCTTCCAAAAAAGCCAAGACCCTGAGTGTCGTGCGTAAGTGACCCACAAGCTCTCCCGCGTTCGTCTGTGTGAACACCGCTGGCTGCCACCAGCTGACAGTGTGACCCCAACGCGCCAAGGCCGGCCACCCGCAGCCTTCTGCGGCGCGTCAGCTCAGCACTGACAAAGTCCTCTTTGAGCAGAGGCCCATCTCTCCAGTTCCTGCCCTGCCAGGCGGCCCTAGTCCCTGGGCGGCCCTGGTCCCTGGACTCCCCAACAGGCTCCGCCCCTCACGGGGCTGGAGGGCTCGGACCCCCCAGCGAACCCAGCGCGCTGCCCCAAGCCCAAGATCCCTCCTTTCCCACCCTCTTCAGCTTCCTCTAAAAAGCGGAAAAGCGGAATCTACATGTCCAGAAACTCGCTTCGGGAGCCTTAGGAGTCCTACTGGGCATGCTCAGGACTTGGGGTGCCTCGCGTGGACGAACTCTCTGGCCGCCAACATCTGCACGGTTGGGCCAGATGTGAGGCTTAGGAGGGAGGCTTTGGCGCTCTACTGGAGTTTGGCTCCCGTTCCGGGAAGGGCGGCGGCGACGCCCACAGTTGCCTTCTCCTTCCCGGCTTCCCAACGCTAGCAAGACCGTGGGAGATACCAAGTGCCGAGCCAGGGGAACTGCACAAACTGGAGAAAAGGAGTCTTGCGTACTCCCAGACCCGGTTCCCCCCCAGCGCCACCCCCGCTGCAGACAGGTAGGGGGCGCGCAGAGCAGCAAAGAGAGCCCCGCGTGTGCTCGCGGTACTGCTAACCTCTACGTAAAGAAAAGAGAGCGGGAAGAGTCGAACCTTCTTTGGGCGAAAGACGTTTACTGATGGTTTTCTTGAGTGAAGAAAGAAGGGCGTGTGTGAATGTGTATGTGTGCACTCACGTTTGTAATTTTTCTCCGCAAGAGCAGGGACAGGAAAGCGAGAAGCTATTGCCGAGTTGAGAGCCCGCTAGGGGTTGCAATAAGGCACATTTGGAGCTTTGGCTGGCGCTAATTACCGGGAAGAGTTGCTCGCGGCGCGGTGGGCGCGCACCAAAGCTTCCAGCTGTTCGCTCTGGGTGGTGGCAGCTGCGAGAGGAGGGTTTCCGGGCTGTATGATTTGTGCACTCCTGAGCGGGGAGGACCGGATTCGGTTTCCGAACGGGAGGCAGTATAGAGTGACGCCAGGGGGAGATCTCGGAACCGTGTGTTCCCAACCTCCTGGTTTTTAATACAGGTATTTGCAAAGAGGAAAGAGGGTGAATCGTAAGCCCGGCACACCACGGAGGAGAGGAAATAAAATATACCCAGCTGAACACTCGTGGACAGAATTTGGGAATCAAGAGCTGTTTTTTCCCTTGGTCCCTCTTCCAACATCGCCTTCAGTTTTGAGCATGAATCCTTTGGATCCCTGCCTTCATCACCCCACCCCCACCCCCACCCCACTGCTCTGCCAACAAAGAAACAAAAGATGACAACTCGACTCTGTGGGGGGATAGCAACTGCTTCCAGAACCATCTCTCTCTTGGGCTGTTGAAAAGACAAGGGAAGAAAGCACGGTTCTAAAACCTGTGTTGTGCCACGAATATGTAAACGAACCTTCTTAAACCCCCCCCTACCCTTCTCTGAAACAAAACAAAAACATGTATACCTATAAAACATATATAAATATCCTAAATAAAAGAAAGATTCCTCGTCAGGAACTACCAGAATCCTGAACTGTGGAGGGAAAAGACTTCAGGATACCTCCTCAATTCCCAATTAAGAGTTCTAGAAGAAGGAAAAAGAAACGTCTGGCTAGTCACTTCTCCAGTGACTCCAAACACTGTGAGTCTAAAGAAATTCTGTAACCAATTATTAAGGAAAGAACTCATAAATGAAAAGGAAATTCTGACAGAATGGGAGAGGGACAAACATGAAACAGCCATGAAAATAGAATATAGGATTTAAAACCAGGATCATCTCATTCTCACACTTGCCATCTCTCTTGTTACTCTTTTGGAAGACCCAAGAAAGAAGGGAAAGTTAACAACTAGGGATTTCATAAAAGGAAATTCAGCTTGTTTCTCTTTTGGCAATTCAAAAGTCTTTTTAATAATTTTTAAAAATTCTCTCCTCTGTTGTCTCCTCTCTGTATTTTCTCATATTCTTCCCTCTCGTTTTCCTTACCAGTTTTCCATAGCTCCCCAGAGTCCTTAATTCATTTGGTCTGCAGCTGTATACCTTTAGTTCCTTCAAAAACATTGTTTCCATTTATAATTCCAGAGTACAGAGGTTTCTGTCAACTTTTCTTCCTTTCCAATGAACTGATTTACTGGTTCTGGAAGTCCACAACCTGATACCGTAGGTGGATTTCCTAAAGCATTTATTCAACTTTAAGGATTCCCAGGCATATTTAAGTAGCAGTAAGTTGCAAATATTTCCAAGAGTTTTGCTCACAGGAGCAAGAATTTCTATTTCAAATGTGAATACAGGAAGAAGTCACACTAAATTGCCAGTTTCAGAATGCCTACAATGCAAAGGAAAATATAACCAATTGTAATGGTGCATGCACTCTGTATAGGACAGTTATTCCATTGTCTAGATTATGTTATCCAAATAATTTGCTAGGAATTTTAAAAGAGAGATGACTTTTCATTAACAAAGGCCACACACATGTACACATACACCTTTAGACATTTATTCCCAGAACTAATGTAATTATGTAAATTCAATTCAGCAAATGATTATGGAGCATCTACTATGTTTTAGGAACTGTGCCAGCACTGGGGATAGGTAAAGAAATTGAAACTTAAGCTAAGAAATGTTCAAAGATTGGTCCACTAATGGAAAAGCATATGTTGAGTAGCCATTACCATGTACCTAGAACAATTCAGTACTAGAGAACAATATTTAGATGTTCTGACCTTGATTTTTTAAAATATATTTGTTTCATCAAGAAGTTTCATTCTCTGCAGAGAATGCATAATGGAGAATATCACTTATTTCAATCTTGTTCTAAGTATCCTCATAAGTAAGAGTGTAAGTACAATAATATTAGAAGACTAAAGTCAATAACAATTACATAAAGAAAATCAATGTGAACTATCTGAAATGAAGGAGTTTTGTTTGGTTGCTTGTCTAATGGGAAAATGTTTTCAAGGCACAATTTCAGTATATAGTGTGGTACACAATTATTTCCTATTGCAACTGATAACAATGTCATCCAGAGATCAGCTACTAGAAATTATGGATGGTGCTGGCACCTTAACTTTTGGCTATAATGACTAGAAGCAACAGAGGTAGCTTAATGGTTTTCTACCCCAACACTTTGCATAAACAGAGCTGTAAAATTGCAATCACCAGCTTGCTGCTAGGGAGTGCCCATTTCTGGCTGGCTATAGGTCCCTCTGGGTAGAGCGGCCACATTGGAAGAAGTTCACTTGAGCCTGGATGTGAACAGTTGGTGGCCAGGATTCTGCATCCATCTGTTCAGAACAGAGTCAGGCACATTATTTTTTCACACACCCAATTAAGGCTCAAGAGAACAACTGACAAGCGAATCAAAGTCTTCTCTTTACCTATTTCTGTTTAGTATCCAAATGAATCCTGAAGATCCATTTTTCTGACTGGAGTTCCAAGAAGAAGCAAAATACACCCCCCTTTTGGGCTTCAGTGAGTCACTTTGTATTCCACATAGCAAGCCTGCTCATGGAAGTGTACATTCATACAGAATATTCCTCATTAGAAAGGATCCATCAGTGCTGCTGCACCTTATTCTCAAAATAAAATGTGTGCCTAATACAGATTAATCATAACCTTCAAAACCAAGTCTTCTCAGTAGGGTGCAGTGACCATTCATTTGCGTTATTCCTATAATGGATTCAAATAATTGCTAAATTTGAAATTATAGACAATGAAAAGAATGGCACCTTGATCTTTATATGAAATTCACTTATATTTGATATGCATACACATAAAAATATGGCAATAACAATAATTTCTACCCTCATAAAGATAATGTAGTGCCTTCCTTTGCTGATTTGAAATCTGGCTTTATGTTAGTGTTTGTCTTTTTATTGAAAATACTTTAAAGACTATTACTTTTTGGCACTTTGTAACTATAAGAATATTACTTTTTGGCACTTTTTAACTATCACAGTTGTTGAAAAGGGGAAATATTGATTTCAAAATGTACCATGATTTCTGTTTGAGAGATGAAATTACACTCCAGAAAGAGAATTTGAAAAGAGTACAGAACAATTAAGATTGTTCTGTTGGCATTTAAATGCACTTGAACTTCTCTCTAACTTTGTGACCTCATCATAATAACCTTTTAAGTGAATTATTATCATGATTGACTTACAGGTAACTATTAATTTGTATTGAAATAACTAAAGCATTTAGTGCTTCTAAAATGCATGCTTAATAACAGTCATAAGAAAACTTTTATAGCCACATATTAACAATTGCTATTAGATGCTAATAATTATTAGGATAGTCTATCATAAACAGATTTTAAATGTATTTTATATGAAAATTGGAAACTAGAATATTATTTTCCATGCAACACAACAAACACGAATAATTTCTTTTCAGACTAAGGAAACAGGCTCCCATATGTGTCTTCATTCTCTCATTCATTCTTGGATTAAGCAAAGATTAAAGATTTATGGAATACCTAGTATGTGCCTATTCAGTGCTAAATACTGGGGAACAGAGTGGTAAACAAAACACACTTGTCTTTGTGTAGATTATGGTCCACTGGTAGGAGACTGACATAGCCAATCCCACAATGAGATACATACTTCTAAACTGATGAATGCTCTGAAGGAAAAGAGCACTATTGACAAGGGAACAACAGAGGAGACATAATTTAGATTGAGGTTGCAGTGGTTAGATAGGTTTCCCTGCGGAGGCCTGGAGAATGTGTAGTAGTTAGCATTCCAGGCACAGAGCAAAGACTACAGTATTTGATATGAGAAATATCTTGGCAACATCAAGGAGTGCAAGGACAGCCTATGCCTCTGGCGTGTAGTGAGTGTAAGAAGTGGAAGGAGGGGCCTCTGTGTGGCTCAGTCAATTAAGCTCCTAACTCCTGCTTTCCGGCCAGGTCATAATCTCAGCAACTTGGCTGGATGCTCAATGGGGAGTCTGCTTGAGAGTCTTTCTCCCTTTGCTTTTCCCACTGCTTGTTCTGCCTCTTTCTGTGTCTCAAATCAATCAATCAATCAATCAATTAATTTTTTAAAAAGATTTTATTTATTTGACAGAGAGAAACACAGCTAGAGCGGGAACACAAGCAGGGGGAGTGAGAGAGGGAGAAGCAGGCTTCCCGCCGAGCAGGGAGCCCGATGTGGGACTGGATCCCCGGGTCTCTGGGATCATGACCTGAGCCGAAGGCAGTTGCTTAACCAACTGAGCCACTCAGGTGCCCCCAATCAATCTTTAAAAAAAAAGAAATGGAAATGAGGTGGGGAGGAGTAGTGACATAAGATGAGGCAAGACAGGCAGAAAAGAGAAAAATCATACAAGGGTTTAGGGACCTTGATAAAGATTTTCGATTTTGCCCTAAAGACTAATGGGAAGGTGAGATATGATTTGATTTACAGTTCAGTGGATCTCAATCAAGTCTTTGTACTTGCTGACATTGAAATTATAAACCTTTTTCTATCCTTATTCTTCTTGACCTTTCTATCTTAGCGATAGAAAGAAAGGTCTCTAATCCCAGAGACCCTAGGATTTCCTTAGAGAATTTTAGGGTATCTGTGTAGCCAAAATTATTTTCATAATAATATTAAGATATTATTTGCCTTTCGTCACATTCTCTTACAAATATACATCAATTAATTGAATGCAAAAGCAGGAGAATTTAGCTGTGTTCTATTAAACCAGGAATTAATGATAACTCTTCTCAATAATTTTTTATTTGGGAAAATGTAGTATTTTTTATAAAAATCTTATGTTAACATGTGATGAGTTTATTACTGTCATTTTAAGTGTATCAATACATGACTATTTCTGTCTGTTTTAACTTCTGCTACATAAATATCAATGGAGATAACCCACAAAGACAATAGCATTTTGGAGTCTTCAAAAATTTTGCGGAGTTTAGTAAAGGTATCTAGAGACCAATGCCAACCATTGATCTTTTCTTAAAACTGGCTGTGGATTCTCTCTTATCAGTGTCTTTTACTCTTTCTAAAGTATCAATCCTTAGATTCACAATAAGAAATTTATTTTTATAATAAATCACTTACAACTGCTGTGTGATGCATTTTGAAATTACCTATTCTATTCCAAGCAAATCAATTGTTTTCTTAACCCAGTAACCCACACTTGGAAAAAGTATGGATGATCTCATCCCATTTCCAGGTTTCAACAATTACTTCTAGTTTGATAACTTCCAGATCAAAGCCCTGTCCTAACACTCCTCCTGGGTTCCATCTCTAACAGCTGGCTGGATATTTTTTTCTTAGTATTTCATAGTTACTACAAACTCAACTTGTTTAAAACTGAACTAATTTCCTTTATATTTTTAAATATGAAAATGGGAGATTACAAAAACATGTAATCTCATGTTTCTATGAATTGACTAAAACTAAAATCTTTACAAATAGATGCATGGTGAAAGGACCAGGAAAAATATATCATTTTTTAAAGATTGTATTTATTTATTTGACAGAGAGATAGAGAGAGAACACAGGTAGGCAGAATGGCAGGCAGAGGGAGAGGGAGAAGCAGGTTCTCCACTGAGCAGGGATCCTGATGCAGGCTCCATCCCAGGACCCTGGGATCATGACCCAAGCTGAAGGCAACCATTTAACTGACTGAGCCACTCAGACACCCCAGGAAAAATATATTGTAATGTTAATAGTGATTCATGGGCTTATTAGTGGTTTTAATTTTCTTTTTTATATTTTATTTTCCATAATAAATGCATATCAATTTGTGATCAGAAAGCTATTGTTAAAAATATAAAAATATAACTAATCTTCCTTATAAATCTTATACCTACTCTTGCCTTTCATTTTAAAGGTATGATTCTATTTATCTCAAGATAAGTTATAAATATACTTTTTCAGCAATAATCATTTTAATAAGGCAGACTCCGGTAGGACCACTTTCTCTTATCACCAAAGGAATTCTAATCACAGGATGAGCATAGGCAAGACTCACCTATCACCATAAAGTAGATTCATCAATTTTCTGGGATGCCTCACATCTTGGTTGAATTTCTAGGTGCTTCAGGCTACTACAGCTCTGTCTTGAGATTGTGTATCATTTATTCCATAGGCCATCGGATGGACACTTGGTTACAGTGTGACAGTCTATCTTTTCATTCAAATGCTATTGTAAATAAAGCCTAAAAATTAGTTCAAAACACTTCTACATATGCCCAGGAGGCCTTTCCTTCTCTATTTCTAGCTGTCCATGCATATTTATCAGACTTTTATCCATTGCTCCCTTTTTTTCAAAAAGTGCTCTCTGGACTTCCATCTTCCAATGCTCTTTCCTTTCAATTGCTAAAGTGCTTTCCTCTCTTGTCCCTTATCCCATTCTCCTTTGTATTACAGTTATTATTTAGATGTTTATTTCTCCTGTTGTAATTTATTTCTTTGAGGGCAGGATCATGTCCTTCTACATATCTTGGTTATACACAGTAGGTCCTTCAGAAATAACTGGCGGTGGCGCCTGGGTGGCTCAGTCAGTTAAATGTCTGCCTTCAGCTCAGGTCATGATCTCAGGGTCCAGGGACTGAGCCCCACTTCGTCATTGGGCTCCCTGCTCAGCAATGAGTCTGCTTCTCTCTCTCCTTCTGCCCCTCCCCCCACTGGTGCTCACTCTCTCAAATAAATAAATAAATTCTCTTTAAAAAAGAAAGAACTAGGGAGTGCCTGGGTGGCTCAGTTGGTTAAGCGATTGTTTTCGGCTCAGGTCATGATCCTGAAGTCCTGGTGTTCAGCCCCTAGTCAGGTTCCCTGCTCAGCAGGAAGCCTGCTTCTCCCTCTCTCACTCCCTCTGCTTGTGTTCCCTCTCTAGCTGTGTTTCTCTCTGTCAAATACATAAATAAAATCTTGCTAAGTCTGTCAGTTATTTTCTTCATGGAATCTGGGTTTTGCATTTTGCTTAAATTTAGCAGAGTCACTAAATTCTCTGACCCCAGATTCTATGCTCTTAACCACTCTGCTATTGCTCTCCTTAGTCTTGTTCCTAGTTTCACACTGTCAGCAATGTGGTATGCATTTCATTAGTCCTGGTTCTACACAGTTATGCATATAAATATGCTACACAATTATGTATATAAATATGCTATATGCATTTCCCTTACCTAATTGGATCACATTATATGCAGGATTCTGAAACTTGCTTTTTCTACTTAAAAATATAGCGAAGTCTGTACCTATAGATCTATCTCATTTTTTTAAAAAAAGATGTTATTTATTTATTTATTTGACAGAGAGAGAAGGAGCGCACAAACAGGAAGAGTGGCAGAGAGAGAGAGAGAGAGGGAGAAGCAGGCTTTCCTATGAGCAGACAGCCTGATGTGGGATTCAATCTCAGGACCTTGGGATCATGACCTGAGCTGAAGGCAGACACTTAACTGACTGAGACACCCAGGTGCCCCTCTACCTCATTTTTAAACAGATGCATATTATTCCATTTTGTGGATGAACTATAGTTTATTTTTTTAAAGATTTTATTTATTTATTTGACAGAGAGAGAGATCATAAGTAGGCAGAGAGGAAGGAAGAGAGAGAGAAGGCTCCCTGCCGAGCAGAGAGCCCAGTGAGGGCCTTGATCCCAGGACCCTGAGATCATGACCTGATCCAAAGGCAGAGGCTTTAACCCACTGTGCCACCCAGGTGCCCTGAACTATAGTTTATTTAACCATTTTCTACTGATGGACTCCCAGGTGCTTTCCAGTTATTTCTTTTTACAAATAATGTTGCAATAAACATTCATTAATTCATTTTTTCTTTTTTTTTAATAAAAATCTTTGTGCAGTTCTTTGGGGAGAAATTCCTTGGAAGAGATTCTTGGAGTGGATTTAATGGATTAAAGACTGATATTGCCAAATATCCCTTCAAACAAGCTTTCACAGGAGTGTCTGAAAATGTCCATTTCCCTTATACTCAATAACATTGTTCATCATCAAACATTTTATTTATTTTTTAAAGATTTATTTACTTATTTGAGAGAGAGAGAGAGAGAGAAAATGAGCAGGAGGGGTGGAGGGAGAAAGAGAATCTCAAGCAGACTCTGTGGAGCATGGAGCATGGAACCCAGCACAGGGCTAGATCTCATGACCCTGAGACTCCACTTTGAGCTGAAACTAGTCAGAAGCTTAACTGATTGCCCCATCCAGGTGCCCTGTCATCATCAACCATTTTAAATTTGATGGACAAAAATATCTCACCAATGTTTTAGAACTTTTCAATATGATTTTTGTTTTTAAAGTTTCTTTTGTCACTTTCTGATTTTTATAACAGATTATTTTCCTTTTCTCATGGATTCGTTGGAATTCCGATGTATTCTAGATATTGCTCTTTTGTTATATATATTGCCAGCATCTTCTCTCAGTCTATCACTTGATTTTGCTAAGTCTGTCAGTATTTTCTTCATGGAATCTGGGTTTTGCATTTTGCTTAAAAAGACTTTATCACATACCATTTAAAAAGTTTCCATTCTTTTATTCTATTATCTTCAAAACATTTTAAAAATATAACTCTTAAGTTTATTTTTGTTGATGGTTTTTATTAAGGGTACAGCCTATTTTTTTCTTCTTAATTTGATTGGCCATTTGTCCCCAAACCTTTTATAGCAAGTCCATCTTTTTCTAAATTATCTAAAGTTCCCTATAAGTAGGGTAATTCAGGGAGAGAAACGAAACATGAGAGACTTTGGACACAGAAACAAACTGAGGGACTTGGAGGGAGGGGGTGGGGGGAGGGGAGAGCTTGGTGGTGGGTACTGAGGGCACCTATTGCATGGAGCACTGGGCATGGGGCATGGGCAATAAATCTTGGAACACGGAAAAAATAAAATAAATTTAAAGTAAAATAAATCATATTATAATAGCATTGTATGGTGAAAGACGGTAACTACACTTAACATGGTGAGCATTGCATAATGCATAAAATTGTCAAATCACTATGTTGTACATCCGAAACTAATATATAACATTATATGTGAATGATTCTTTGATTTTATTATAAAGAAAATTAACATACTTTTATTTTTTATTTTATTTTTTTAAAGATTTTATTTATTTGACAGAGAGAAACACAGCCAGAGAGGGAACATAAGCAGGGGGAGTGAGAGAGGGAGAAGCAGGCCTCCCGCCGAGCAGGAAGCCCTATGTGGGACTTGATCCCGGGTCTCCAGGACCATGACCTGAGCCGAAGGCAGTCGCTCAACCAACTGAGCCACCCAGGCGCCCCTATAGTATGTTTTGACATTGCTCCAGTAAGATGTTCTTTTTCCTCTCTCACTCTTCTGGTTTTTATTTATTTATTTAGGTAAAAAAATTATTTTCATACATTTTCTATCTAGATGAACTTTGGAGAAGATCTTTCTCCTATCCAGAGTTTTTTTTCTATAATGACCCCTCTTTATCAGTAATTCTGTGGAAAATTAATTATGAATTTGGATTATTATTATGTGAAAATTATAAGAATATATGTCCCAGAGGAAAATTACCTGTAACACTAAAGAATAATCTTCTGTCAGAGAAGAGAATTCAAATAGCAAATCCAGTAGAGAGGACTTACAAGGCATATGAAGTGGATCAGATTCCTATCCTGAGTGAAAGGCCTAAGAGCTAGGACACATAAGCTTCTTGCTCTCATTTTCTTACTCATCCAGACCTAAATGAATAAATACATGTCTCAAATAAACAACTTTGGAATGAAACCACTCACTGGACAACTTTCATTTTGCTCTCAGCAGGAATTGATCTTGGTATCCTCTTGTCTGCCCGGGAGCTCTAAACTACTTGTACTTATCTTTCTACCTACAGGAAATTCATTCCTTTACCAAATGTCAAGTATATGAACCACTAAACAGCTAACAGTTTGTTATTCTTTCCCGCTTTCCTTTTGTTCATCAAGTCTGACAGAAAGGAGGAAGAAAGAAGGACAAGTCAAGTTGCCTATGAGACACACAACCCTCTGGTTGTGGCAGAATCTTCTAGAAAAATGGGGAAAGAGTTACTAGTTATATTATTATGCACAGTTTTTGTTGTTTTAACTATTTAAGTTAAGCTTCCTTTTATTATACTTGGTAGTACTCATTATATATCATTAACCAGTTATTGATTGGTTAAGTGTAGTCAACTCATACATTTAAACCTTGGAATCTCCTTAAACTCAGAAGTAGCCTATTTAGGTTTAGCCTCTAAAATTGCCCCACAAGAAAAGCAAACATGATCTATCAACTGCTAGTTTTCAATATGCCTGTTTCCTAAGTAATTTAAAGATGTTGCACATTGTTCCTTCACAGGAAGGCTGCCAAAATTATTACTATAATTTCTTTGGAGGGAAGGAGAAGAAATTGTTTCCCTGATGTCTGTGTAAAATTTAAATGAAAATGAATGTGATTTGAGTGTTAGTATTCATGGCTGCTAGTTATTCTCTCTTAATTTACATTTATATTCCTAATGTCTAGGTTGAACCTAGGGAAATTTAAAACTCAATTTCATTAATTCTATAACTTCCATAGGAATCTCAATATACACAGAAGTTCCTAGACTGTGTAGTTATTGGATGAGACTCCAGCAGCTAAGTATAATTGCTGAGTGGTTTATGATAGTTAAATATGTATTGTCAGTTTTGATTTTCAAAATTCCTCCGGGCCTACACCCAGTGTCCAAAAATTTTTAAAGCTAATATAGTAATAAATCTTAACATCTTTAAAATAGAAACCATACATTTCTGAACCATTGTCCATAGCTGATTAATTATGGTTTAAACTAGATCATGTTTCACATTTTCAACTATTACATTGACATACATGATGTTTGTGATTACTGCATAAGTTGGGTTTGCAAGTTGAGCTCACTAGAGCTAGGGTTTTTTTCATTTAGTTGTTTTTATTGCAGATATGATCACTACTCCCAGTCAGTAAAAGTACTATGAATAGGAATACATGTCTAAATAATAATGGTTTCTCCTGAGTTCAGATGGATATAGCTTTATTTTTCTTCTTTATAAGCTATGTATAGGGGAGGAAACATTCTCTCCTAGTTGGCAACATCACATGGTGGAACAGAAAGGGAGGAAAAGAAGAGGGCATATATGTTCGGTTTGAAAAAGCTTTCCAAGTGATATAGAAAGTAAAAAGAAAATTTATGACAAATTTTTTTTCATAGAGAAAGAATTTCTACTTTTTGCCTATTAGAAAAATGAAAGCCCTAATGGCTTTCTGCTCTTTGTTTCTGAAGTCGGAGCCAGAGATAAATCTATCTAGACAAATATGTCTTTTAACAATTTCCAAGAAATAAGGACTCGCAAATTTATTTGATTTAAGGCATTATGGTCTTCTCAGTGTTTCCATTCTGCAAGATACTTAAGTACAATTGAAATGGATTACTTTGAAAACAGACTTAAACTAACTACATGATAACATAGTTTAATAACCCTTCTCCTTTAATAATTTTGAAAATTTGATATTTTAACAGGAAATAAATGCATGGTATGTATTCAGCTGGGAATCCAGGAACATGATTTTTTATTGTTATAAATATAACAAACAAAAAATGAGTATATGTAAATATACATTAAAGATTCACTCTAGCATGGTTAAAGGGGCATAAACTATCTTCCAGGTACACATATTCAGGATATATGGACCATCTTGCCTGCCACTGTTTCTTAGAGTGTATGTTATAAGCCTAAAATTAAGGCCCCAAATTATGTGCTGACTGGGTATCTGGTAAAACCAGAAGGGCCTCAAATAGCAGAAGTTTTCCTCCCTACTCTGTTCCCACAGATAAAGTCTCCTACTCTAACAACCATTCTTATCAAGGAAACCAGGCATAGTTCCTGCTTATCCCTGAATAGCAGGTTTCAGTTCTCCATTACCCTGTGGAGCTATTCAAAGAAATCAAATCCTTCTGAGGGCACCAGGAGCAACCCCCACCTTCCTGATACTACAAAGCCTGTTTCTTACAGCTCCTTGTTCTTCACTGGATTCCTGAGTAAAATCCCCATCCTATTTTGTGTGGCCCTGCATAGTATGTGGTGTCCTCCTCCTGTAGACTGGGAGTATATGTGATTAATAAACTGCAGTTAGTCATATCTGTCCAGTGTTGGATGTCATATGTTCAGCCATTTCTATAAGGCTGGGAATACTTCCATCATCAATGGGATGAAGAGGAGGAGATCCAAATATAATATGAAATATTGGAAAATATGTTTTATTACCAGAAGTGAACAATAATAAATCTCCAGTAATTTTTCAATTCATGGTAGGAAATGGAGGGGGTGGGGACACAGGTGCAATTTTCATTTTTTTCCAGTTGAACATCATGATTTTGGAAGCATTAAAAGGAAATAGTTGTTTATCAGGTAGTTCCATAGCTGGTATCAAGATAAACTATTTTCTGGACCATGGTATAAACCAGCATTTTCCATATTTCCTGGATAGATTAATTAGAAAGAATTATTTGTAAAATAGATAATCAAGCCCCTCCTCCTAAAGGTTCTTATTCAGTGGGTGTGGGTGGGGTTTGGGAATTTGTGGGGGGTTTTTTGGTTCGTTTTTATCAAGCACCTAAGTCATTCTTATCAAAAGGGATATTTAGAAGATATTGTTAAATCATAATAGTGGGAGGCTCAGAACAGTAAACAAGGCGAATTTCCTGGGGACTGAAATAAAACTCACTGACTCTTGGTAGAATTTAATTCCTTTAATTGTATGCCTGAAGTCACAATTTTCTTAATGACCTTTGGCTGGGGACCGCTCTTAGCTTCTCAAGGCTGCCCACATTTCCTTGTTATGTGATCTCCATAGGCAATTCACAACATGGATGCTTGCTTTCTTATAGATCAGCAGAAGTGTCTCTCTGACCTTTCTTTTAAAGAGCTCACCTGATTATACAAGGCCCACTATCTTTGATTAATTCAAAGTCAAAATTGAGGGTGCCTGGGTGGCTTAGTCAGTTGAGGGTCTGCCTTCAGCTCAGATCATGATCCCAGGGTCCTGGGATTGAGCTCCCTGGTCAGGTTCCCTGCTTAGCCCTCCCTACTCCCTCCCCTTTGCCCTTCTTCCCCTCTTGTGTTCTCTCTCTGAAATAAACTAATAAAATCTTTAAAAAAGTGAAAATTGATTAGTAACCTACTCACAGGAGTGATATCTCATCATATTCATAGGTGTAATCATATTTCAAAAGTTTATACAAGTTACATATACCAAAGGGAGGAAATATTCAGGGCCATCTTAGAATGTTGCCAACCATAAATGTGATTCATAATCAGACTATAATTGATGGAAAAAAAATAAGAATTGTGGAATGACACCATTCATCAAAATGGGCACCCACATGAAAATCCAAGAATCTTAGTATAGAAAGTGGGATTAAATCTCTATAGGATTAAATGAGAAGGACAGATATATAATATAATTTTTAAAGCATATATATAGTAGCCAAATAAAGAATATGGTAGATATCTGTTTTAAAATACCTCAATTTTTACATGGGCAAGACATCATAGGGATAAGAACTTCACCTATATACATATTTTAGAATTATTTTTTCTAAAAGTAGAAAGACTTATACATTCTTGTCTTAATGTTGCCCATTTGTACAATTTGTACCTCACAAGGAAAGAAGGAAGAAGCACCTAACAAATAGGAAATATTGCTTTGCACTTTATATTTACTAACAATGCCGAACTAATTGAGGTCCTTGTTCCCGGGATCAAGCCCAGTGTTGGACTCCCTGCTCAGTTGGGAGTCTGCTTCTCCCTCTGCCTCTGTCCCTCCCCCTTCTCCCACTAGAGCTCTCTCTCACTCTCTCTTTCTCTCTCACTCTCTCAAATGAATAAATAAAAAATATTTTAAAAAGAAGTTAAGACAGGGGTGCCTGCATGGCTCAATTGGTTAAGCATCTGCCTTCAGCTTGGGTCATGATCCCAGGGTCCCGGGGTTGAACGCTGAGTTGAGCTCCATGCTCATGGGAGCCTGCTTCTCCCTTTCACTCTGCTCCTCTGCTTATGCTCTTTCTCAAATAAATATATAAGGTCTTTTAAAAAAAATAAGACAAGATAAAGTTAAGCTTTAATGAATACATATTTTGTAAACAAGAAGTGTGACACGTTCTAAGAGTTAGAAAGGAAATGAATCAAGGACGACTCCTCAGAAGAAAGAATTCTACTGCCGAAACTTGAAGGATCAGATAGAAGTAGATAGGTCCAGGATCAGGGTAGTGTTGGTAAAGGGGGAAAGATGAAAAGATATAGAGTCTGTTTCCAAAATAGAGGGTATAAAGTAAAAGCCAGAAGAGATCTTAGGTCAGAATTTGGAGGAACATTAATATGTAAAGGATTGTCAGAAAGAGGTACCAGAAATAGGTGGAGAACCTAAAGAAAAGTAGTGTCATGGGAACCAAAGTAAAAGATCATTTAAGAATGGCCTACCATCTTTGACTGGTATGTCAAATAAATGTATTCACTGGATTTGTCCACCAGAAGACATTGAGAACCTTGTTGAGAATAGTTCACTTGCAGTGGTAGGGCAAAAGGGCAATTGTGGTCTATGAGAGTTTACCAAACAGAGGCAAGGAAACAGAAATGAAGACAATGAGTGAATATACTCTAGCTATGAGGAGAAGTAGGAGCAGGTGACAATAGACTTTGACCTTGGTCTAACAAATTTTTGTTTGTTTCATCCTGGGTTTCAGATATAACTATCCTATATTCTAGATAAAAAAAAATCTATAACCTGATTGGGCTTCTAAGAACTAAACAGTAGAAAGCTGACCAGGAAATATATAGATTAGAGTGTTGGAGTGGTTAGATAATGGTAAGGCCATCTTAAAGGCCAAGGTATTTTAATAAGAGGGTGGAGAAGTAAAATTTTAAAAGCAGTAAAGGAGAATTAGCTAATACTTATTCCCAGGAACACCTGCTTCTCTCCACTCATCTAAAGCATGTTAACAAGTAGCTTTATCTCCAGTGCATTTCTTGGAGGAAGCTTCCTTTTCCTTGAGACAGAGTAAAGGTTTTTCTTCATGAAGAAAAGGTAGGTTGTTTATCATTAAACAGATTGGCATAGTGGAAAGCAATGTAAAGGAGGAAGACTTTGGAAGGATGGAGAGGGGAACCTTATTCCCACTGGAAGATTTGGAGGAAAGAGAAAGTTAAGGCAATAAAGGCTTGTGAGTTTGAGAACACATATGTGATGAAAAAAATTGAAGATAAGATTAAATGGCTTCAGAGTTCTGAATAGAATGTTGGCCTCAGGTTGTTTCAGTGTTAATGTATATATGAGAGATGGAAGAGGTAAAATAAAGGCTATCCTTAACTTTAGAATGCTTGACTTTCAAGCCTTCTCCCCACCTGGACTTGACTAAGATTCGCACAATGAAAACAAAAGCACATGTTTATGACACCTAAGGACTGTGATGATGGCATTATGTGGATAAAACTGATAGGGTAGGCACAAGGCCAAGATAATCAACAGTTAAAAGAAAGCGTGCTGCACTGACACATGAGGTAGAAAGCCTTTTAACTGCATGGTTATATGATCACATACAACAAATTCAAGTAATCTCTAACCCAGCATGGGGCTCAAACTCACGACTCCAAGATTAAGTTGCATGGTCTTCCATCTGAGCCAGTCAGGTACCCTTACATACAACAAATCCAAATGCCTCCGCATCAAGCAACAATTTTGGTAAAGGTATTTTCTTTTTGAATTGCTTAAGAATAGGCATAGTGAAATATCACAGGAAGGTGTTTTCCTCATAAGCTTTGTTTCAGGAAAGGAATAGATAATAACTTCAGAATTAAGGGGAAGCTGCAGATTGGAAATAGGTGACTCTTTCTTACATATAAATTACAAAGTTCACCGTGTGATCTATGGTCCACAATAAATTAGGTAATAAGTTAAGAATTGCATGTTCGTTCTATGAGAATATTCCACATGAAGAATGGTTAACAGAATTTGCAGTCATTAGCCAAAGGAAGAGAAAGAACATAATTGCTACCTTAAAAATAGTGTCATGTGGAGAACAGATTAAGTTTAATTCTGTCCTTTTCAAAAAGCCAACTAGGCCTAATAAATGGAAGTACAGACAGCCTGGTAAGGCAACAAAATCTCAAAACTATTACTGTACAATAATAGATTACTTTCCATGCTGCTCATTACTGGCAAGGTTATGCAAAGACTGCATGTCTACCTATCGGGTGTAGCACAGCGGGAATCTCTGTACTGCTCATAAACTGTGCTTGGAAACTCTTACAAGTAGAATTCTCTCCAGTTCTTAGAGTCTATGGTATCAAAATAATTTGTGAATTTGGTCAGTGTGTGTGTGTGTGTGTGTATGTGTGTGTGTGTGTGTGTGTGTGTGTGTGTGTGTGTGTGTTTGAGCCAAAGAGTACTTTTTGTAAACATCAATCCATGCATTATTATTATTATTATTTTACTTCTGGCATCATGTAGTAATAGAGATACCTCCATCTTTAAAACAGCAATGCAGAATACACAGTGCTTTCATTGAAAGCCTATAGCTCCTTTATGTTTTAATGTTGTTTGACTATAATGTGACACTACTGTCCCCTCCAGTGGGACATGGTCTTTGATTGGTTTCCCTTTCAATAGAAACAACAGATTTGTTATGACTTATTAATTTTCTGTGTCCAAATCTTCTTTGTTACTTCCACATATTTATGAAACTGACTGGGGTTACTGTTTAAGTCTGTGACTTTGTAGCAAGGTAAAACTAACAGCTTTATCCACAAGGATATCAAAATATTGACCTTTGTTTTAAAGAGAGAGAGAGAGAGAATGAGCATGCATACACAGGGAGAAGGACAGATGGAGACGGAGAGAGAGAGAATCTTACTCAGGATCCATGCCCAGCATGGAGCTGGATGGAAGCTTGATCTCACAACCCTGAGATCATGACCTGAGTTGAAATCAAGAGTCAGACACTTAACCAGCTGAGCCACCCAGGTGCCCCTCATTTATTCTTTTCATATATAATTACTCATTCTATTCTTTGAAAGAAAGCAGTGAATAGACATAGTGATAACATATTTTACTTTAGTTGTAGCTAAAACTGCCCTGGAGATAATAGTATGTAATATAAAGTATCATCTGTTGCATTATATAAGTCAGAAGAGTTTATTAAAACTAATGAACTGGGGGCACCTGGATGGTTCGGTCAGTTAACTATCTGACTCTTGATTTCAGCTCAGATCATGACCTCAGGGTTGTGGGATCCAGCCCTGTGTTAGGCTCACACTAGGCGTGGAGCCAGGTTAGAATTCTTTCTCTCGCTAATCTTCTGCCTCTTCCCCTCCCCACCCAAGAAAGAGAGAAAGAAAGAAAACAAAAGAAAGAAAGAGAGAGAGAGAGAAAGAGAGAGAGAGAGAGAGAGAGAGAGAGAGAGAGAAAGAAAGAAAAGAAAGAAAGGAAGAAAAGAAAGAAAACTAATGAATTGAGTTTCTGAAACAAAGTTTACATGTTAGAAAGTATATAGTTGTTGAATTCCTAGTTGAAAAGCAGCACACAATAATAATAGCATTTTTCCTACTAAAGGAGAAAAAACAAACTTTGATTTGCTGTTAGATATCCAAGCTGTGATTTCTTTGATTAACATAATCTTTCATTACACACTGAAAATAAAAATTTGTATGATTTCTCACTCTTTTTATATTGCTAAAGGAACTGTAGTTCTGCAAACCACAAATGAACTGTGTTTACAATTATGAACTATTTGACAATAGAAAAACATTATTGTCAAGAAATCTAATTTGGACCGGGCATAAATTGTGTGACATCCGACCAGGTCACATTGAAGCTGTGTGACTTAGTTCAATGTTATTAATGTTATTTCTTTCTTATATTCAACCTTTAAAAATTAAAAATAAAACATACATAATGATCTGTGTATTGTTATATGCAGAATCTGCAGTGAGATGACATAGAATGAAACCATTTTAAATCACTTTTTAAAAGATCATCTACATTATTTTTCTGGCAGTGAGGTATGGAAGAAATAGACCTTTTAAAAAATAAAAACCTTTTGTCTTTCTTTTTTAAAGATTACATTATAGAAAAATGATAGCATTTAGAAAATGGAGCACTTATATAAACTAGAGAAGAAATCCTGTGAATTTTGAGAACCCAAGTGCAATTAAGAAATCTATGTATATATTAGAATTCTTTCCTAAGCTTGTGTACTTTTAACATTTTATTAGCTGCTGAGATCCAGAGACGTTATGTGTTGTGTATATACAATGTTGACTTTTCCATTAGGTATAGTGCCTAGGGCCCATGACACTTTTAGAGGTCCATAGCAGTTTTTATTTTAATTTATTTTCATCAGAAAAATGAATTTAATAATAATGAATATATATTAATAATAACAATAAATATAAAAATATTTATTTTTATATCATGCAGTCAAAATGTAATTTTTAATTTCTCTTTAGAGGAAGGGACTACAAAGGTAAAAGGGTCGATGGCCTACAGAAGTCATAATGTGGCCCGGAACGTACTTCAGGAGGATGTGGTTGGCTGAATGATGGCCCCCAAAAGATATCCATGCCTTAATTCCTCGAACCTATGAATGCTCCTTACGTTATATCGAAAAAAGGACATTGCAGGCATACTTCCATTAAGAATATTGAAATGAGGAGACTATCCTAGATTATTTGGGTACACCCTAAGTATAATCACATGTATCATTAAAAGAGGGAGGCAGAGAGAAATTTGACACACAGGAAAGAAGACAATATGACTCTGGAAGGAAAGATTGGAATCATGTAGCCATAAGCCAAGGAATGTGGGCAACTACCAGATACCAGAAAAAACAATGAATAGATTGTCCCTTAGATCCTCTGGAAGGATCACAGATCTGTCAGTACCTTCATTTAGGTCCAACAGAACTGTTTTCACAATGCTAGTCTCCCAAAACATAGGAGGACAAATGTGTATTGTTTCAAGTCACCAAATTTGTAGTAATTTGTGACAGCAGCCATAGGAAACTAATATAAAAAGTGTTCAACTTTAATTTGAATTCATTCATCCCTTAAGTACATTTTCAGTTTGTACTGATAAAGAGAAATAAATGGCATGAAAGATAATGAACATTGATAAAAGAATGATACATTTTATTTTATTTTTTGTTTTATTTATTATTTATTTCTTTACTTCTTATTATGTTATGTTAGTTACCATATAGTACATCATTCATTTTTGATGCACTGTTCAATGATTCATTATTTGTGTGTAATAGGCAGTGCTCATTACAACATGTGCTCTCCCCAATACCCATAATGGGGCCCACCTATTCCCCTACCCCACTCCCCTCTGAAACCTTCAGATCGTTTACCAGAGTCCATAGTCTTTCATGGTTTGTCTCCCTCTCTGATTTCCTCCCCTTCAGTTTACCCTTCCTTTCCCTAATGTCCTTCATGCTATTCCTTATGTTCCTCATATGAGTGAAACCATGTGATAGTTGTCTGTCTCTGTTTGATTTATTTCACTCAGCATAAATGCATCCATGTCAATGCAAATGGTGGGTATTCATCCTTTCTGATGGCTGAGTAATATTCTATTATATATATGAACCATATCTTTATCCATTCATCTGTTGAAGGGCATCTTGGCTCCTTCCACAATTTGGTTATTATGGACATTTTTGCTATGAACATTGGGGTGCAGGTTCCCCTTCTTTTCACTACATCTGTATCTTTGGGGTAAATACCCAGGAGTGCAATTTCTGGGTCATAGGGTAACCCTATTTTTAACTTTTTGAGGAACCTCCATACTGGTTTCCAAAGTGGCTGTACCAGCTTGCATTCTCACCAACAGTGTAAGAGTTTTCCCCTTTCTCCACATCCTCCTCGCCAGCATCTGCTGTTTCCTGTCTTGTTAATGTTGGCCATTCTAACTAGTGTAAGGTGGTAGCTCAATGTAGTTTTTATTTGAATTTCCCTGATGGCTAATTATGTTGAACATTTTTTTCTGTGTCAGCTAGCCATTCATATGTCTTAGAAAAAGAGAAACCCCAAAAAACAAAACAAAACAAAACAAAAACAAACTCTTAAATCAGAGAACAGACCTGCATTTGTCCTGGGGATAATACTTTATTTATTTTAAAGATTTATTTATTTATTTGAGAGAGATAGAATGTCCACATGGGGGGAAGGAACAGAGGGAGAGAGAGAATCTCAAGTAGACTCCTTGCTGAGTGTGGAACCCCATGTGGGACTCAATCTCACAATCCTGAGATTATGACCTGAGCTGAAATCAAGAATTAGGCACCCAACCAACTGTGCCACTCAGGCAACCCTAGAATGATCCAGTTATATTATTTAAATAAAACAAAAGATGTCATTATGCTTGAGATTGTTATAAATTATGGTTAAATGAATAACACTCATATTTTGTTAGTGCTAATTAACCAATGATAAAATTTTATCTAAAATTAACAGAAACACAAAAATATGCTTTATACCATCATTAATTATGTCTGCAACATATAGTCTAAAACACGTTCTAAAAAGACTTAAGTTGATTAACCACAGAAATCACTCATAATCATGAACACTAAATTGTAAACTCATCACCCCTTTATCTCTGGAAAAATATATTTCTTTTCGTCACAAGAATGGAAGGGTACAAATTTTCTAATCTGTTGAAACTTGTGATTGAAATTAAGCTTTATGACACTGCTTACAGAAATAAGTAGGGCAAAAGTCAATGCACTTTTGAAAGCAGAAGACAAGGAATGGATTGTTAAATGGGCAGAGTTAAGTGGTCTACTGTAAAGGGCATCTACTAAAAGTGATATGTCAAAGGAGTAGTCTTAATGTGTTTCTTCGGATCTGTTACTGTAAGCTCTGTATTCAACAATATCCTTGCTTTAACATTTAATATATTGAATCTCAGTGATTTTTAGTGAGGGTGATCTATTTAAATGCTGAATGACCTGAAAAATACTTGTCCTTTTGTTCATCTTTAAGTAAAGAGAAGTGTATTTTAAAGTTTATCAAGAAGTGAGGAAGTACTGCCCTCATTTTTCTAACATATTCTAGTCAATTTTCCTTTCCAAATTCACAGAACCCAATAAACCATATTGATGTGAACATTCTCTGAAGTTACTCATTCGAAAAGTAATTCATTGTGGAAGATTGCTTTCTAATTCACAATACTTCGTTGTAGATTTTTTTCATTAATTTATTCCTCTTCACAAGAAAACTAAGCATGTCTCCACTGTGATTTAAATTATTTTACATCCAGACTGTAAGCATATCTTTGCCTATGATATATATGCAGACAGAAATTGCCACTGCTTTATGTCCCAAGTAATATATTAGAAATTCATCATTTTAGAGGGTGGAGTAGTAGGAGGATCCTATGCTTTCCTTGTCCCACAAAGATTGACAAATATCAGATCATTCTGAATACCCAAGAAATTGACCTGAGGACTGAGAGAATGCTACATTGTGAAAGGTAGGAGGTATGGGATGTGATTTAGGGGAGAAAAGGATCATGGGTGTTGCAGAGGAGAGGGAACCCTCATCATAAAGAAAGGAGAGAGAGAAAGAGAGAAAGATAGAGAGAGAGAGAGAGAGAGAGAGAGAGAGAGAGAAAGAGAGAGAGACAGGGAGAGAGAAAGAAGCACATAGGGGATGGCAAAAAAAACCACTTCTCTAAAACCACTGACGGTGAAAACAGGAGGGGCTGATTATCGTGAGTTTTTACAACGAGTGGAGCTCAAACACTGGAGTTTTAGAAGTCTGGGCTGTGGTCAATGCGGAGCCCAGAAGGTGCTGTGGTGTCTCTGTGGGGGGAGGCACAGGGCCAGGAATGTACAGCATGATCTGAGGATCCCCTGGGATGCACTGAAGAGACTTTCCCTCTTCTTGGAGTGTATCTGGAAGAAGTGGCATTACCTCTCAGGTAACACTGCCCCATTCCTTATCACAGGGGCAGAGACACCTGCCAAGGGCAGCTAACCTGGATGGTGGCTTTTTGCCGCATTTTACTCTAAATTCAAAGCCTGGTTGCATTGGTACAATGACCCCTCTGGGACAAACCAGTGCCAGCTCCAGCACAATGAGACTGCCCCAGATGACCAGCGAGGGTCTGCAGCAGGCCAGATCTCTAAAGCTTGGACTCTTAAAATTCAGCCAGCATGGCTGAGATAAAACACAGGTGCACTGTACTGCAGGGTAGACAGCCAGCCAGAAACAGACAGGGTGAAGGCAGGCATATGAGGGATGTCTGGGACACATGAAGAGGGGATTGTTTGTTTTTCTCTGAGGATTTTCCAAACAGCATGGGAGCAAACTACCCTCCCTGCCACCAGTTTTCTCCCCTGCCCATTGACACAGACCAACTGCAGTGAGCAGAGCAGCACCCACAGTGGGGTGTTCAGCCACTTAAACCAAGCCCTGAATCCCTGCATCCTGCAGGTGCTTCTTTACTAGCACAAGTATGCCTGAGAACCAGAGTAGTGGGCCCCTCTCCCAGAAAACCAGCACCTTCCCCCTACTGCCACCCCACCACATGCACCAAGTCTACTGACCATAGAGTGCTGCAAAGTTTCGGGTCTAGAGGAAATAGGATCTGGCTTCTTTTAACAAGCAGACCAGAGCATACCTAGTAAAACTCACCACACTATGGACAAAGTTAAAACATTCCCCACTGCAGGCAAGGCAAGGAAAAATTCTTGAGAGCTGGCCTGAGGGAAAGAGCAGCCAAAACATAGCAGCGGAGTGTACATGGCATACACCAGGAACATTTCCTGATGCACCAGACCCTGGAAGGTATATGACCTCTTCTTCTTCTTTTTTAAAGATTTTATTTATTTGATAGAGAGAAACACAGCCAGAGAGGGAACACAAGCAGAGGGAGTGAGAGAGGGAGAAGCAGGCTTCCCGCCGAGCAGGGAGCCCGATGTGGGACTCGATCCTGGGTCTCCGGGATCATGACCTGAGCCAAAGGCAGTCGCTTAACCAACTGAGCCACCCAGGCGCCCCTGACCTCTTCTTAATAAAGCCATTTCTCTCAGGAGCAGGAAATATAACAGGCTTTCCTAACACCCAGAAGAACACAGAAACCTAGACAAAATGCCAAGATGGAGGAATTCATCCCAAAGAAAGAACAAGGAAACGTCATGCCCAGAGATTTAATCCAAACAGATATGAGCAATGTGCCTTATCCAGAATTTAAAACAACAACATCATCATAAGGATACTAGCTGAGCTTGAGAAAAGCATGGAAGACAGCAGGGAGTCCCTTACCACAGAGATAAAAGACCTAAAAGCTAGTCGGGCTGAAATAAAAAATGTTATAACCAACATGCAAAACCAACTGGATATAATGGCCATAAGAACAGAAGAAACAGAGGAACAAATACATGATTAGAAGATAAAATTACAGAAAATAATGAAGTTGAAAAGAGGAGGGAAAGAAAAAAAATTGGATCACGAATGTAGATTTAGAGAACTTACCTCCATAGAGCATAACAACATTCATATCATAGAATTTCAGAAGAAGAGATAGGAAAAGGGGCAGAGGGCTTATTTGAACAAATTATAGCTGAAAGCTTCCTTAATCTGGGGAAGGAGACAGACATCCAAATCCAGGAGTCATAGAAAACTTCCATCAAAATTAAAAAAAGCAGGCCCACACCAAGATGTATTGTAATAAAATTTGAAAAATACAGAGATAAGGAAAAAGTACTAAAAACAGCAAGGGAGAACAAATCCCCTACTTACAAGGCAAGACAAATAAGGTTAACAGCATATCTATTCACAGAAACTTGGCAGGCCAGTAGTGAGTGGCATAACATATTCAATGTGCTGAATGTGAAAATTTTGTGGCCAAGAATACTTTACCCAGCAAGGCTGTCATTCAGAATAGAAGAGAGATAAAGAGTTACTCAGACAAACAAAAACAAAAGGAGTTCATGACCACAAATAATACTGCAATAAATATTAAAGCGGACACTTTGAGTGGGAAAGAATGACCAAAAGTGACAGACTAGAAAGGAACAGAGAAAATCTCCAGAAACAATGACTTTACAGGCAATTCAAGGGCACACAAATTTATATTTATTTATATTTATTAATAATCATTTTGAATGTAAATGGACCAAAATGTTCCAATAAAAAAACATAGAGTATCAGAATGGATAAAAAAGAAGACCCATCTATATGCTGCCTACAAGAGACTCATAGGCCTAAAGGCATCCGCAGATTGAAAGTGAGGTGATGGAGAATCATTTATCATGCTAATGGATGTTGAAGAAAGCCAGAGTAGACATACTTACATCAGAAAAACTAGATTCAGTTTATTTATTTATTTATTTATTTATTTATTTATTTATTTATTTGTTGTTGAGGTGGGGGAGGGAGGGAGAGAATCTTAAGCAGGCTCCACTCCAGCGTGGAGCTCGATGCAGGGCTTGATCTCACAACCATGACATCATGACCTGAGCCAAGAGCAAGAGTCAGACAGAATTTTAAGAGAATACTATGATAAATTATATGCCAACAAATTGGGCAATCTGGAAGAAATGGATACATTCCTAGAAACATATGAATTACTGAAACTGGAACAGAAAAATAATAGAAAATTTGAACAGACCCATAACCAGCAAAAAAATTGAATCAGTAATCCAACTCTCCTAACCAACAAAAGTCCAGGCCCAGACAGCTTCCTAGCGGAATTCTACCAAACATTTAGAGGTGTTTTAGTACTTATTCATCTCAAACTGTTCCAAAAAAATAGAAATGGAAAGAAAACTTCTCAACTCATTGTAGAAGGCCAACAGTACCTTGATTCCAAAACCAGACATAGACCCCACTAAAATGGAGAATTACAGGCCAATATCTGTGATGAACATGGATGTAAAAATTCTCAACAAAATAATAGCAAATTGAATCTGAAAATACATTAAAAGAATCATTCACCAAGATCTGATAGTATTTATTTCTGGGTTGCAAGGGTGGTTTAATATCTGCAAATAAATCCACATGATACATCACATTGATAAAAGGTTTAGAACCATATGATCTTCTCAATGGATACAGAAAAAGCATTTGGCAAAGTAGAACATCAATTCTTGTTAAAAACCCTCAACAAAGTTGGGATAGCAGGAACATACCTCAACATCATAAAGACCATCTA
The DNA here is from genome assembly GCA_004023965.1 of Spilogale gracilis. Classification (NCBI taxonomy): domain Eukaryota; kingdom Metazoa; phylum Chordata; class Mammalia; order Carnivora; family Mephitidae; genus Spilogale; species Spilogale gracilis. The sequence continues at coordinate 26,523 of PITA01014001.1, forward strand.
AGGAAGACCCACAGCTAATGTCACCCTCAATGGGGAAAAACCAAGAGGTTTTCCTCTATGGTCAGGAATACAGGGATGACCACGCTCACCATTGTTTTTTTAACATAATACTGGAAGTCCTAGTCTCAACAATCAGACAAGAAGAAATAAAAGACATCTAAATTGTCAAGTAAAAAGTCAAAATTTCACTATTTTCAGACAACATGACACTGCATGTTAAAAACCTAAAAGACTCCACCAGAAAATTGCTGAAACTGATACATAAATTCAGTTAGGTCACAAGATATAAAATCAAAATACAGAAATTTGTTGCATATCTATACACCAAAAATGAAGCAGCAGAAATAGAAACCAAGCAATCAATCCCATTTACTATTGCACCAAAACCATGAGATACCTAGGAATAAACCTAACCAAAGTAAAATATCTGTATTCTGAAACCTATAAAACTCAGATGTAAGAAGTAGAAGATGACACAAAGAAATGGAAAAACATCCAATGTTCCTGGATTAGAAGAACAAGTATTGTTAAAACGTCTGTACTACCCAAAGCAGTGTACACACTTAATGCAACCCCTATCAAAATACCACCTGCATTTTTAACAAAGGTGGAAAAAACAACCCTAATATTTGTATGGAACCAGAAAAGACCCCAGATAGCCAAAGCAATCTTGAAAAAGCAAAGCAAAGCTGGAGTCCGCATAATTCCCGATTTCAAGCTGCATAGCAAAGCTGTAATCATCAAAACAGTATGATACTGGCACAGAAACAGATACATAGATCAATGGAACAGAATGGAAAACTCAGAAATGGATCCATAACTATATGGTTAGCTAATTCTCAACAAAGCAGGAAAGCATATCCAATGGAAAGAATACAGTGTCTTCAACAAATGGTGTTTGGAAAAGTGGACAGGGACATGCAGAAGAATGAAACTGGACTGTTTTCTTATACCATGCACAAAAATAAATTTATAATGGATGAAAGTTCGAAATGTGAGACAGGAAACTATCAAAATCCTAGAGGAGAACACAGGTAGCAATCTCTTTGACTTTGGCTATAACAACTTCATACCAGATACATCTCTGGAGGCAACAGAAACAAAGGCAAAAATGAACTATTGGGACTACAACAAGATAAAAATCTTCTGCTCAGTGAAGGAAACCATCAACAAAACTAAAAGGCAACCTTCAGAATGGTAGAAGATGTTTGCAAATGACAAATCTAATAAAGAGTTCATATCTAAAAATCTGTAAAGAACTTATGAAACTCAACTCCCAAAAAACAAATAATCCAGTTAAGAAATGAGCAGAAGTCATGAATAGATGTTTTCCCAAAGAAGACATTTAAGGTGGCTGACAGACATGTGAAAAGGTGTTCAACCTCAATCATCATCAGGGAAATACAAATACAAACTACCATGAGATACCACCTTACACCTGTCAGAACTGCTAAAATAAAAAAACAAAACAAAACAAAACAAGGAAACAAACAGATGTTGGCAAGGGTGCAGAGAATGGTAACCCTCTTACAATGTTGGTACATGTTGCTACAAAAGTTGGGTATTCATCCTTTCTGATGGAGGTGTAATGTTTCACTGTATATATAGACTATATATTCTTTATCCATTCATCTATTGAAGGGCACCTTGTCTCTTTCATTGTTAAAATGTCTGTACTGCCCAGAGCAATCTATACTTCCTATGTCATCCCAATAGAAATTCCACCAACATTTTTCAAAGTGCTGGAAAAAACAATCCTAAAATATATATAGAACCAGAAAAGGAAATGTTGCTAAGGAGATGTTGAAAAAGAAAAACAAACTGGGGGCACCATGTTGCCTTATTTCAAGCTTTATTACAAAGCTGGAATCACCAAGACAGCATGGTACTAGCACAAAAATAGACACATAGACCAATAGAACAGAGTGGAGAATCCAGCAATGGACCCTCAAGTTTATGGTCAAATAATCTTTGACAAAGCAGGAAAAAATATCCAGTGAAAAAAGACAGTCTCTTCAATAAATAAAATGATGTTGGGAAAATTGGAACAGCTACATATAGAAGAATGAAACTTGACCATTCTCTTACACCACACACAAAAACAAACTCGAAATGGATGAAAGATCTCAACGTGAGGCAAAATCCTGAGCATAAAATAGGCAGTAACCTCTTTGACATTGGCCACAGCTACTTCTTTCAAGATGTGTCTCCAAAAGCAAAGGAAACAAAAGCAAAAATGAACTTTTGGGATTTCATCAAAATAAAAAGCTTCTGCACAGCAAAGGAAACAGTCAACAAAACAAAGAGGTAAGCCACGGAATAGGAGAAGATATTTGCAAATGACACTACAGACAAAGGGCTGAAATCCAAAATCTATAAAGAACTCCTCCAACTCAACAATCAAAAACAAAGATGATCACATCAAGAAATGGGCAGGAGACATGAACAGACACTTCTCCATAGAAGACATACAAATGGCTAACAGACACATGGAAAAAATGTTCATCATCATTTGCTATCAGGGAAATTCAAATCAAAACCACATTGAGATACCACCTTACACCAGTTAGAATGGCCAAAATTAACAGGACAGGAAACAAGTGTTGGGGAATGCAAGTTGGTGTAGCTGCTTTGGAAAACAGTATGGAGATTCCTTAAAAAATAAAAAATAGATCTACCATATGACCCTGCAATTGCACTACTGGGTATTTACCCCAAAGATACAGATGTAGTGAAAAGAAGGGCCATATGTACCCCAATGTTCATAGCAGCAATGGCCACAACCACCAAACTGTGGAAAGAGCCAAGGTGCCCTTCAACAGACAAATGGATAAAGAAGATATGGTACTACTCTTACTTATTAATACAATGACAAGAATTTGTTTAGATATTAGGTAGTCAATAAACATTTCATAAATTGAAGCAAACATAAAATGTACTGATATTCAGCAAAACTTATAAAAATGATCCAAAGCAATTTAAATCAGCTCTTTCTAGATGTTTTCTGATTTGACAAAGTAGGGAGTAAACATTACTTCTGAGAATATGGAAAGAACCCTTACCTTCATCACCTCAGGCTATTATAATAACTACCATGGATTGGGTGGGTTAAATCACAGACATTTATTTCTCACAGTTCTGCAGGCTGGAAAGTACACTATCAAGGTGCTGGAAGTATAGGTATCTGGTGATAACCTTCTTCCAGGTTGCTCATAGTACCTTCTTGCTGTCCTTCACAAGGCAGAGAGAAAAAGATATCTGGCCTTATAGTCACATCTTGTGGGCTCCGTCTTCATGATATCATCTAAACCTAATAGCCCCCAAAGGCCCTGCCTCCAAATACCATCACATTGGGGATTAGCTCTTTAACATATGAATTTGTGTGTGTGAGGGGGGAGGACACAGTTCAGCCCATAGTCCATTGTGAGACTATTTCATCCACAATGTGGTCCCATGCTGTGAACACCAAAGATGTTATGGTAAGATGTTGGTCTCTGCATGGCCACGCATACCTGTTTGAATGTACACATTGCCCACATTTTCTGGTAGGACACAATACTTAGTAGAGAGCTTCCTTACTGTGCTTGTTTATGAATCAAGCACTTTGTTCACTCTGTAGGATTTAATATTTTTAACGGGAACTTTGATCCTTTATGCCTTTATCTTTGTTTTGAATTTCTGGGACGTTTCCTTCTTTGGGAAACATAAGCTTTCCAGTGGATACCATTTCTGTTTTTCCTGGAGTATTCTGTTTTTCTGTTTTATCTTGTTCAAGTGTTGCTTTTGTTCAAATAGTCTTTTTGACTCAGAGTTTTTTATTTTATTTTTTTAAAAGATTTTATTTATTTGACAGAGAGAAACACAACCAGAGAGGGAACACAAGCAGGGGGAGTAAAAGAGGAAGAAGCAGGCTTCCCGCCGAGCAGGGAGCCCGATGTAGGGCTCGATCCCGGGTCTCCGGGATCATGACCTGAGCCAAAGGCAGTCGCTTAACCAACTGAGCCACCCAGGCACCCCCGAGATTTTTTTTAATCAAGTTTTTTGTTCATTTTTAAAAATCCCTTGCAGGGGGGTATGGATTAACTTTTCTCTTTCTTGTCTCCCTTCTAGTAATTTTGAGTTAATCTTGGTCACATGTGCTTTTGTCTCACTGGTGCTTTTCTAAATTCTCCTCTTTGATTAGTATATGAAATGAGAGTCTTGATAAGAAGGAGGAGGATGGGGCACCTGGGTGGCTCAGTTGGTTAAGCCACTGCCTTCGGCTCAGGTCATGATCCCAGACTCCTGGGATCAAATCCAGATTTGGACTTAGCTCCACAAGGAATCTGCTTCTCCCTTTGACCTTCTCCCCTCTCATGCTCTCTCTCACTATCTCTTTCTCTCAAATAAATTTAAAAAATCTAAAAAAAAGAAGGAGGAGGATGAACATTCAAGTAGATTTGTATTTTTGAAGTAGTCATTGTTTTACAGTACAGCAAACTGAATATAATGGGAACAAAGCTATTAGTAAGAGCAAATATTTCAGATAATTGAGAGGAGTCCAAATAATGCATGACTGTTATCATTAGACCTTGGTGTTTATCTTTACTATTTTTCCATACAAATCTGTAGCCTTCTTCCAGTGGAGCACTAGAAACTGCAACGCTTTCATGACTATTACCAATAACCCTTATTATCTGAAAATCTGGACTCTTTGCCCTCAGACATTGGAAAAAAAGTATTTTTTACTCATTATATTAGTCCTGTAGTGCCTGATGAGTAACATAAATTACATAAAAGGCAGGTCAGAGGAGGAATCAAAATCCTGAATGAATTTGTTTCATGGGCTTGATACCATTTAAACATTATTCAAAGAAATAAAAAATAAAGCAACTTATTTTCTAGGAAATTCCAAGGTGTGCCATGGAACAATAAAATAACAGAGCTTTTTTTACAGATATGGATATTAAGGCCCAAAGAAATAAAGTGATGGGATTCTGATCAACCAGCAAGAAAGTTGTCAATCTAGCCTATTTTCTCGACCTTCAGACTTCAAGTCCAGGGTTCCTTTAGTCTTGCAGGGCATCAGACCTGTGCATTCACACAAACCCCAGTGTGCAGAAGGGACCTACACTGGCTTTAATATTTTGCTGTCACTGCCTTGAAATTCTTAATACTTCTTATAAAACGAGTCCCTACATTTTCATTTTGTGTCAGCTCCTTTGAATTATATGACCAGTCTGGAGTCTTGGTCTATTGTTTAAGTGAGACATTATGTTTATTGTTCTGTTTTATTTGCCCAAATTACTTACTAGGTGGTTTTGTTTTTAAGAGTATCCAGTTTTTTGTACCTATAAGAACTGGAATAGGGTGCGCCATGTGGAAATTGGTTAGATTCCTCTGAAATGAATTAGGAACTTCCTTAAAGAGGGAAATAGGAAAGAAAAGGAGTTAATTGAGAGTCTATTCTGTACCAGGTTCTATGCTAATCACTTTCCCCATATCTTTTCTTTTATTCCCACAAGAACACTGAGCATAGTAGGTCTTCAACTTGCCCTATTCATGGATTTTTTCCTGTAACAGAGTACTTGTTAAAATCTCTTGCATGATGTATGTTGGTTTCCAGGTTCCCACTCTCTGCTCTTTTCTGAGACTGTCTTACAAATGTCCTCCAATTATTACTTCTCCCACCTCTGGAGATTTCCATAATAAAAGCTGCTACCCTTAGTTTTGATGCCATGATAGATCTAATGAATCAAAATCTTCGTGTGTAGCAGGCTTGTCAGATATTTTGTAGTAACTCCTCTATTAATTTTGGTGTGTTTTCCTGGTTAAGAATCGCAGGTAGAGTTTAACTCTTTCATCTTGTAAATGAGGAAAAAAAACCCCTAAGATGAATTGAATGATTTGCATAGGGTCAATCATCTTGTCAGTGGAGGAGTTGGAATTTAAACGTTGATTTTCTGATTCCCAATCAAATGTCCCTTTGAAAACATTGTGATATCTTCCCGGATGTCCTATTTGTCACCATTTTGATAATATGTACATCACATGAAAACTCTCAGCCACTCCACATGCTAGAATGGTGTTCTCAAACTTCAGTGTGTAAGAATTACCTGAGAATCTTTTTAAACCATAGATTCTGATTTTGTAAATTTGGATCAGGACCCGAGTGTCCACATTTCTAAAAACCTCCTAAATTATGCCACTTTTCCTGCTTTTATGGGCTATATTTTGAATAACGATTTATAATGCATTTTTAATTATTATTTTTAATATTTTATTTTATTTTAATTCCAATATAGTTCACATACAGTCTAATATCAGTTTCAGATGTACACTATAGTGATTCAACACAATACAATACCCCGTGCTCATCACAGCAGGTCCCCTCCTCAATCCCCATCACTATTTCCCCCATCTGTCCTCCCACTGGTGACCAGTAGTATGTTCCTTGGAGTTAAGAGTCAGATATAAGTGAAATCATATGGTATTTGTCTTTCTCTGACTGACATTTCCTTTTGCATAGTACTCTCTAGCTCCAATCATGTTGTTGTAAATGGCAAGATTTCATTCATTTTTATAGCTGAGTAATATTCCATTGTATGTATCTATTTTTAAATTATTTTATGTTAGTCACCATATGATACCTTAATGCATTTTCTATGGCTTGGTTTAAGCAGACTAAACTTCTGATGTAAATTTGCACCCTCCTTTGTTAATAATGATAATGATAATAATGATTGCTAACATTTATTGAGAAATCTGTTAAATATTCTATGTACACTATATAATTTAATCCTTCTAAAAATTCTATGAGGTAGATACTATATTGACCCTTATTTCAACAGATGAGGACATTGAGGTTCAGAGAGATTTAAGTAATTTTCCCCAAATTACAGAGTAGTGAGAGACAGTTAAGATACAAACTCTGTATTTTCAGAAAGAAATCTCATAACCAAAAAAGCTCTTTCTTTTCTTTGAGAAGTGAAAACATTTAGAAAGATGAAGGGAAGAAGGAAGCGGAGATAGAGAAAGCAATTAGTATTTATTAAGAATCTAATATGTGCCTTGGGCAGTGCTAGTTCATTTTCCATATTATCTCACTTACTCTTTAAACGTTCCATGGAAGCTGGGCATTATCATCTTCCTTCCAAGGATGAGAAAATCAGGGATTAAAGATATTAAGTCATTTGTCCAAGAATATGTGCTCACATGGTTAGTAAATGGTACAGTTGAGAATTGAGCACAAAATTCAGGTCTATCTATTAAATAATTATGTTTCTTACTGGAATAAGTTGAGTGAAAGTTGGATTTATAACATTTAGGAAGTAAAGCAAGAGTCTTACCTAGGGTCCAAAAGATCCTTATGTTGTCTTTGGTTTTCTTCCTACTTCTTTGAAGAATATTATTAAGGTATTGCTTTATTCTAAGGTAGTCTAGAATGGTATAGTAGGCATTATTAATACTCACCAATACCTAGTCCTGTTCTCCTCTAATTGAAAGACTATACTTCTCAGATCCCTCATGTATAGGTGGGGTCATGTTCCCATTTCTGGTCAAATGGCTAAGCAGGCAATGGTACATGTTACTTCTGGACTGAAACATTTACAACATAGTGCACAATTCTCCACCTCTGACTTCTTTTCCGTGGCACCTGTGGAAATCTCTGTTAAAATGGTTGAGTCAAATTATTGCAGGAGGCCAGTCAAATTATTGTAGAAATAACCAGGACATGAAGGAAAACTGTCCTGGAGAGTTGCCCTGATGCAGACTGGATTTTATGGGAATGAGAGCTACACATTTTCTGTGTAAGGCTATTAAAATATGGTTGTTTGTTACTGCAACATCAACCTACCCTATTCTGATAATATAGGTGGCATGGCATGCTAAATGAGCACCATCAGTATATGATCCTTATTATTGTCACATCATGACATCTAGAATTATTTCCCTTGTTAAGAATAAGGGAAAATATATCCAGCTGTTATAATTATGGGTGATTGTTTTTGTGTACAATGAACCTAGCTTAAGTTAGAAAACTTCCAACATGAGAAAACACCACAATGTCAAGTATACATTGATGTCCTTTCACTGCTGGACATGATAGAACACAAAAACTGTGATGCTTTTAATGTAATACAGTTGCAGCCAATGAAAACTGAAGGAACATATCTGTACATTTTGAAAATCACTTTATTTTTGATGAAAATATTTGTAGAAAGGATTATTCATCCTCTGAATTTATAGTCTACAGAGTATAACTCCATTTTAGGTAATGAGAGTAAGTTCTCATCATGAATACCCATATTCTGTCATCTTGGTTATATAGTCATGCTCGCAGAAGCTATTAAGATGCACACATGCATATACACACATGTGCATATATAAACATATATGTGTAAATATATCTATATAACTTCAATGTTTTCACCATTATTTTGGGAATTGTGTGAAAAAATTGTTTCCAAATAATCTAAGTGTGATATGGTATAAAATAGATACGTGTGTCTACAGATGTGTGTACTTGTATATGTGGGTATATATTTTTTCCTTGATTTTCAAAATTGTGTTGAAATATTTTTTGTGTGTGTTGAAATATTTTATCCAAATTGTGTAACTGTGAGGTGGAATGAAATGTCACTATCCAGTGATAATATAATGCTCTCACTTTTCATATAATTTAATGTTGGTTCAAATTAAAGAAGTTTACAATAAAGGACATATTGTTGTTTACATCTCCCTAGGCCTAAGTTGGAAAATGCAAAAATAGTTAAAATAATGTATTAAAATGCTTAAAGTATACTTTGGTTTCACTTTCATTACTCAGTACGACGTGACTCAAAGCCATAATGTTTCCTAGATATCAAAAATTTTGCCTGTGGAAACTCAAAACCAATAGTGTAGATTTTTAAAAAGATAGCTCAATTTGAAAAGACAAGGAAATAAGCAAGACTTGAATTTGCTTCAACACAAGAGCTTTTTTTTTTTTTAAGATTTCCATTTATTTATTTGACAGAGAGAAACACAGCTAGAGATGAAATACAGCAGGGGGAGTGAGAGAGGGAGAAGCAGGCTTCCTGCCAGGGAGGGAGCCTGACCCCAGGACTCCAGGATCATGACCTGAGCCAAAGGCAGATGTTTAATGACTGAGCCACCCAGGCACCACAGCACAAAAGCTTTTCTAGTACTTACCTACAGGATTGCTTGTCACACTGCCAGCCAAAAGAAGCCACATTTACTTTGAGGAATTTGGTGAAGCCATGTGCTTTGAAAAAGGCTGAACTGGATTGTGAGTTAGAGAAAACAAAGAAAATATGGGCAGTGTTTCTGTCAAATTCATGAACTCTAATTGATAAATTTTCTTCTAATATTTTGAAATGGGACATGAAGAAATAGGCAGCTAAAATGTTTGCTCCAGCAAGAACTGGAACTGGATAACACGACTCATATCTCTCAGTGTAGACTGCATCTGGTATTTATATATTATATATTATAAGCATTTTAATGCCGTAAAAGATTCCCTGTTTTATGACCCCATTTTAGAGATTCAAATGTTGCTGATGTCTTCAAAATGAAAAGCGATTTGTCAAGCAAAACTTTTTCAGTAGCGAAAAAAGTATCTTGATAGTCATTATACAGTTCGAATATCTGCCAGTCCTGACCATACATCAGGTTTTTCAGAATACCATAGACTGGGTTGCTTATAAACAACAGAAGTTTATTTCTCACAGCTCTAGAGACTGGGAATTCCAAGATCGAGGTACTGGCAGATTCTGTGTCTGGAGAGGTTTGGTGTCTGGTGATGGCCTGCTACCAGGTTCATAAGTGGACATCTCACTGCTCCTTTCACATGGCAGAAGGGGCAAGGGAGGTCTCTAGAGTATCTTTTATAAGGGCAATAATCACATTCAGGAGGACTGTTCTCTAATGATCTAATCACCTCCCAGGGGCCTACCTCCAAATACCATCACATTGGTGATTAGATTTCAACATAGGAAATTTGGCACAAACATTCACTCTACAGCAAGCCCTATCTCCATATACATAGTCAAGTATAGGCTAAATTGGCATTTTTGTGGTGCCTCTGTAGACTAGTATCTTGAGACTTATCTCCTTCTGTCCTTTTTTTTTTTGCTAGATATATGATATTGTAGAATTTGTTAACTTCCTGAAAACCTAAACCTTGAGTCACCTTTTTTTTTTTCTCAAGAGGCTTTGTTGAGAAATGCTAACAGAATTTGAAATTTTTACTACATAGGGTTTTGTTGGCTTCCTGGAAAACAAGTCCTAACATACTTGGTTGAAATATATGAAGAAATTACATTTATTTATTTACTTGTTCGTTTGTTAATTTCTCACTTGTAGAATGATCCTTTGCCTTATTTGATGGTTTTTGGCCATAGAATTAAGAAAAATCTTCTCATTCAAGGTCCTACAATTGCCATTATGGTTCCCATGGAAAAAAATTTACAAGTTTTATGGTTGTTTTTTCTTTGCCAAACTTGCTATTTTACAAGAGGGGATTACAAACAGGCAAATCCACAAACTTAGTAAACTTGGGCAAACTCCTGCTGGGTAGAAAATCTTGATCAACTTTTCTACAGGCAGAAATTGGAGCATACCTGAAACCATTACTGACTTCTTAAAGTTCCTGCTCAGTAGATGTTGAAGTTACAGAATTGACTTATAAATACTCCCTTGGTAAAATGGACCTCATCAAAAAAGTAAATTCTGATGAAAGATGGCTTTATTCATTGGAGAAAAAAAGACATACTAGGGCATATCTTTAATTGGAAGACTCTTGGAGAATTCTGAAGTGTTTTTTTTAAGATCTTATTTATTTGACAGAGAGAAACAAGCTAGAGAGGGAACACAAGCAGGGGGAGTGAGAGAGGGAGAAGCATGCTTCCTGCCGCACAGAGAGCCCAATGTGGGACTCGATTCTGGGTCTCCGAGATCATCATGACCTGAGCCGAAGGCAGTCGCTTTTTTTTTTTATTTTACTAAAATTTTTTTTCCAATGTTCGAAGATTGATTCCCCACTCCCCACACCCAGTGCTCCACGCAATAGGTGCCCCCAGTATCCACCACCAGGCTCTCCCAACCCCCACCCCCCTCCCTCCAAGTCCCTCAGTTTGTTTCTGTGTCCAAAGTCTCTGTTGTTTCGTTTATCTCCCTGGATTACTCTACTTCCCATTTACTTTCTTTCTCCCACTGTCCTCCAGGTTACCCCTTATGCACTGCAAGTAAGTGAAATCATGTGATACTTGACTTTCTCTACTTGGCTTATTTCACTCAGCATAATCTCTTCCAGTCCAGTCCGTGTTGCTAAAAAAGTTGGATATTCATCCTTTCTGATGGAGGCATAGTATTCCATTGTATATATGTACCACATCTTCTTTATCCATTCATCTGTTGATGGGCACCTTGGCTCTTTCCACAGTTTGGCGATTGTGGCCATTGCTGTGATGAATATTGGGGTACATATGGCCCTTCTTTTAACTACATCTGTATCTTTGGGGTAAATGCCCAGTAGTGCAATTGCAGGGTCTTAGGGTAGCTCTATTTTTAATTTTTTAAGGAATCTCCACACTGTTTTCCAAAGCTCCTGCACCAATTTACATTCCCACCAACAGTGTAAGAGAGTTTCGCAGCCTGTCCAACACTTGTTGTTTCCTGACTTGTTAATTTTGGCCATTCTGGTGTAAGGTGGTATCTCAGTGTGGTTTTGATTTGAATTTCCCTGATAGCTAGTGACGCTGAACATTTTTTCATGCGTCTGTTAGCCATTTGTATATCTTCTATGGAGAAGTGCCTCTTCATGTCTCTTGCCCATTTTTTGATGTGTTCATCTTCTTTTTGGATGTTGAGTTTGAGTAGATCTTTATAGATCTTGGATACCAGCCCTTTGTCTGTAGTGTCATTTGCGAATATATTCTCCCATTCTGTGGGTTGCCTCTTTGTTTTGTTGACTGTTTTCTTTGGTGTACAGAAGCTTTTTATTTTGATGAAGTCCCAGAAGTTCATTTTCATTTTTGTCTCCTTTGCCTTTGGAGACGTGTCTTGAAAGAAGTTGCTGTGGCCGATGTCAAAGAGGTTACTACCTATGTTCTTTTCCAGGATTTTGATGGATTCCTGCCTCACGTTGAGGTCTTACATCCATTTCGAGTTTGCCTTTGTGTGTGATGTAAGAGAATGGTCTAATTTCATTCTTCTATACATAGCTGTCCAATTTTCCTAGCACCATTTATTGAGGAGACAGTCTTTTTTCCACTGGATATTTTTTCCTGCTTTGTCAAAGATGATTTGACCATAGATTTGTGGGTCTATATCTGGACCAGTCTATTTCTCTGTTTTTGTGCTAGTACCATGCTGTCTTTGTAATCAAAGCTTTGTAATAAAGCCTGAAGTCAGGTAATGAGATTCCCCCCAGCTTTGCTTTTCTTCTTCAGCAATTCTTTAGCGATTTGGGATCTTTTTTGGTTCCATATAAATTTTAGGATTGTTTGTTCCAACGTTTTGAAGAATGTTGGTGCAATTTTGATCGGAATGACATTGAACGTATAGATTGCTCTGGGCAGTATAGACATTTTGACAATGTTTATTCTTCCGATCCATGAGCATGGAATGCTCATCCATCTTTTTGTGTCTTCTTCAATGTCTTCCATGCGTGTTCTGTAGTTCCTCAAGTACAGATCCTTGACTTCTTTGGTTAGGTTTATTCCTAAGTATCTTATAGTTTTTGGTGCTATAGTAAATGGAATCGATTCTCTGATTTCCCTTTCTATTTTTTCATTGTTAGGGTATAGGAATGCCACTGATTTCTGTGTATTGATTTTGTATCCTGCCACATTACCGAATTATTATATGAGTTCTAGTAGTTTGGGGGTAGAGTCTTTTGGGTTTTCCACATAGTGTATCATGTCATCTGCAAAGAGAGAGAGTTTGACTTCCTCTTTGCCAAGCTGGATACCTTTTATTTCTTTCTGTTGTCTGATTGCTGTTGCTAGGACTTCTAACACTATGTTGAACAGTAGTGGTGAGAGTGGGCGTCCTTGCCTTGTTCCTGATCTCAGAGAAAAGGTTGTCGGTTTTTCCCCATTGAGGATGATATTCACTGTGGGTTTTTCGTAGATAGATTTTATGAGGTTGAGAAATGTTCCATCTATCCCTATACTTTGAAGAGTTTTGATCAGGAATGGATGTTGTATTTTGTCAAATGCCTTTTCTGCATCAATCGAGAGTACCATGTGGTTCTTCTCTCTTCTCTTATTGACTTGTTCTATCACGTTGATTGTTTTGCAAGTGTTGAACCACCCTTGTATCCCTGGGATAAATCCCACCTGGTCATGGTAGATAATGTTTTTAAAGTATTGTTGGATCCTGTTACCAAGGATCTTGTTGAGAATCTTGGCATCCATATTCATCAGTGATATTGGTCTGAAGTTCTCCTTTTTGATGGGGTCTTTGTCTGGTTTGGGGATTAGAGTGATGCTGGATTCATAGAAAGAGTCTGGAAGTTTTCCTTCCTTTTCTATTTTTTGAAAGAGCTTCAGGAGAATAGGTGTGATTTCTTCTTTGAATGTTTGGTAGAATTCCCCAGGGAATCCATCTGGGCCTGGACTCTTGTTTTGGGGGAGGTTTTTGATCACTGCTTCAATCTCGTTACTAGATATAGGTGTATTCAAATTGTCAATGCCTTCCTGTTTCAGTCTTGGTAGTTTATAGGTTTCTAGGAATGTATCCATCTCTTCTAGGTTGTTAAATATATTGGCATATAACTGTTCATAGTAACTTTTGATGATTGTTTTTATTTCCTTGGTGTTAGTCGTGATCTCTCCCCATTCATTCATAATTTTATTAATTTGGGTCTTCTCCCATTTATTTTGGATTAGTTTGGCCAATGGTTTATCGATCTTATTGATTCTTTCAAAGAACCAGCTTCTAGTTTCATTGATGTGTTCTACTGTATCTCTAGTTTCTGATTCATTCATCTTTGCTCTAATCCTTATTATTTCCCATCTTGTGGGGGGTTGGTTTAATTTTTTGTTGATTTTCCAGTTCTTCAAGGTGTAAGGAGAGTTGATGTATTTGGGATTTTTCAATTTTATTGAGTGAGGCTTGGATGGCTATGAATTTCCCCCTTAGGACAGCCTTTGCTGTATCCCATAGGTTTTGGATCGATGTATCTTCATTTTCATTGGTTTCCAAGAAGTGTTTCAGTTCTTCTTTGATTTCGTGGTTAGTCCACATATTCTTGAGCAGAATTGTCTTTAGCTTCCAAGTGTTTGATTTTCTCCTGAACTTTTTATGGTGGTTGAGTTCCAGTTTCACGGCATTGTGGTCAGAGAATATGCTGGGAATAATTTCAATCTTCTGGTATCGGTTGAGCCCTGATTTGTGACCTAGTATGTTGTCTATTCTGGAGAAACTTCCATGTGTACTCGAGAAGAATGAGTATTATACCGTTTTAGGGTGGAATGTTCTGAATATATCTATGAGATCCATCTGGTCCAATATGTAATTCAAGGCTCTTGATTCTTTGTTGCTTTTCTGTTTAGATTATCTGTCCATTGGTGAGAGTGGTGTGTTAAGATCTCCTACAATTAATGTATTCGCATCAATATGATTCTTTATTTTGTTTAACAGTTGGCTTATGTAGTTGGCTGCTCCCATGTTGGGGGCATAAATATTTACAATTGTTAGATCTTCTTGATGTATAGTCCCTTTAAGAAGGATGTAGTGTCCTTGTGTGTCTCTGACTACTGTCTTTAGACTAAAATTCAATTTGTCTGATATGAGAATCACTACCCCAGCTTTCTTTTGGGGTCCATTGGCATGAAAGATGATCTTCCATCCCCTCACTTTCAATCTGTAAGTGTCTTTCGATTCAAGATGAGTCTCTTGTAAACAGCATATGGATGGGTCCGGTCGTTTTATCCAGTCTGCAACCCTGTGTCTTTTTATTGGAGCATTTAGGCCATTCACGAGAGTGATTATTGATAGATACATTTGTATTGACATCATGTTGCCTGTAGAGTTCATGTTTCTATAGACTGCCTCTGTAAATTTCTGTTTTGTGTTGCTCTTGGGTTCGTTTCTCCTCTATAGAACCCCTCTTAGTATTTCTTGTAGTGCTGGCTTGGTGGTTGCATAATCCTTTAGACCTTGGCAGTCTTGGAAGCTCTTTATTTCTCCTTCTATTTTGAAAGTCAACCTTGCTGGATACATTATCCTTGGTTGCATATTTTTGTCATGTAATTTCCTGAATATGTCTTGCCAGCCCTTTCCGGCTCTCCAGGTTTCTGTGGAAAGGTCTGACATTATTCAGATGGTCCCCCCTCTATAGGTAAGGGATCGCTTTCTCCTAGCTGCCCTTAAGACATATTCTTTGGTTTTATGATTTATGAATTTCACAATTATGTGCCTGGAGTTTTTTCTGGCCTCATTGATCTTGTGGGGTGTCCTCTCTGCTTCTGGAACATGAACATTTGTTTCATTCCCCATATTCGGGAAATTTCCATCCATGATTTGTTCAACAACATCTTCTAGGCTTCTCTCTCTCTCAACTCCTTCAGGGATTCCAATAATTCTGATATTGGAGCGTTTCATGGCATCATTTATTTGCCTTATTCTGTTTTCATGGGATTTTAGCTGTTTGCTCCAAGACTTCTCTTGCTCCTCCTTCTTAATCCATCTGTCTTCTAAATCACTGATACGATCTTGAGCTTCACTTACTCTGGCTGGTAGCATATATAACTTAGGTTGCATCTCATTAATAGCCTTTCTAATCTCCACTTTCACTTCTGTTACTGTGGCTTCCATTTTGAGACTAATGTTCTTTTCTAAATTAGTCATTTTTTGGACGATTGCTGCCCCAAATTCCTTTTCTGTCATATTGTTTATGTTTATTTCCAGTAATTCTGTGACCAGGGTTGCAGTCTCAGGGTTCTTCTTCTGTTGGATGTTCCTCCTCCGAGTCATTGTGGCGAGGAGTGTTTGAGGGGGTGTATAGCTAAATATATCAGCCACTATCTAGGTGGATTGGTCGCTGCAAGGTTTTGGAGCAACCAGAATTCACCACTGAAAAGGAAGGAGAAAGAAAAAAGAAAATGTAAGAGAGGAAGCAAGAAAAGAAACCCCTGCCCGAGTGGGTCCCAGTGGTAGGATTTATATCGTACAAAACTGTTACAGGGTAAAGAAAAGGGCTATCAAGGGTAAATGAAGAGATCAGAAAGTGAAGCCCAACCTATATGACCCCCAAGACCAGTATTTATATAATACAAAAGCAAAGACAATTATAAAGCAACAATCACAGACTCGAGTGGGAAGGTGAGGGCAGACACTCTTTGTGGGCAAGGAATGCGTATCAGATGCTCCTGAGTTTGTTTTGTTATTATCTTTGGAGGAGCCCACTTTCTAAAGATATAGGGAGATTAGAACCGGTTGTATATAGGGGTAGTATTGAATAGGGATGTGGGATTAACTTGAAGCTTATAACTACATGTATATGTAAAAGAGAAAATAAAGGAAAGAAGAGAGAAGAAAGGGAAAAACAGAGAAAATAAACAGGGAAGAAAGAGGCAAAAACAACAGCAGAAAATACAGGAATGTGTTTGAAAAAATCTCAAGGTAAAAAAAAAATGTTATGGGGTGTTGTATTGAGTATCCGGTTGTGATAAAAAGTGGGTTAAAAATTGAACGAGAAAAAACTGTGAGAATACATTTTTAAGTTTAAAATGGAAGCTTTAAAAGTAAAAATAGAAAAAAGTTAAAAAATCAAAAGGGTGGAAAACTGTATCTATAAAGTTTAGGGCTTTTGGTACTTGTAGTCAGTACCAGGAGTTTAATAAACTGCCTTTCCCCTGGATGTTGGGGTTTTACAGTTTCAGTGTTGTCCTCCTGTGCTTCTGGCTTGCTTTCTGGGGGCGGGGCCTGCCCCGCTGTTTTCAGTACCTTCTACCTGGGCTGCGTCTCTCCGCCTCCTTGCTAGAGACTGGTCTCGATGGTCACCAGGTTGTCAGGTTACAGTTCCTGATGGGGGAGCATTGTTCTTTTACGTCCTTTTTCAGCTGCTGAGGAAGTTAGGTCGGAGCAAGATGTCTGCGCCCAGACCTCCTTCCCAGAGTGAGGCTATACACAGAGAGAGGCTCTTTCCCGCCTCCCGGTTGGCAACCTGTCACAGCCGAGCAGGGGCAGATGCTGGATTGATTTCTGCCCAAGCCCCCGCTTGTAGCTTCACTCCCACACCTTGAAACCACAACTGATTTTGGATCCCATGACCTTGTCTGTGCCCTGGGACCCGTGGCCCCGCAGGTCCCATGCAAGTCTGCAAAATCACCTTCCCTGGGGGGTCCGTGCCCGGCCCACGGGGTGGGGAGAAGTGGGAGAGGAAAGCAGTGGAGGAAAAGGGAAAAAAGAAAGAAAAAAAAAGAGAAAGCGGCGGAAAATAGACTCCACTCCTGCCGCTCTCGCTGAGATCCCCCATGCCACACAGGGTACTCCTGCTCTCGGTGAAACCCTGCTCCTCTGGCTTAAGCTGTGGGGGGATAGACTCTGCACCCCAGCCCCTCTAAGTTCCCCTAAGGGCACTTCCTCTCCCTGTGGATCTCCGTCTCTCCTCTGCTGTGGTGGAAAAACAGTCTCCTTGCCGCTGGCTCTGCTGCATTCCCGGTTCTGCCTAGCCCCGAATCAGACCGAAATCTGCTGTTATTCCCCGAGCACAGAGCACTTTCGTGCTGGGGTATTTGCTTTCAATGGTTCAGCTCTGCGGGCTTCTTCCCCCACACCCCTGTCTCTAAGGGTAAGCCTCCGGTCGCTCTCACTTGTTTCTACCTTTTTGCCGATGGTCCAATGGTCCTTGTCTCCTGTGGTGATCCAGAAGCATGAAATATCGCATTTCAGGCCGATTTCATGGGTGCTCACAATGTTCCTGTAGTGTTTTTTGTTTTTTTTTTTTTTTTTGCAGAAATTGAGCTCACTTCAGGGAACTCCCCGAAATGCGGTCACCTGGCTTTCCGCCATCTTCTTCCGGTACTGAAGCTCTTTTGACACATTTACTTTCATCTGACAAAGTTGAGTGATTTAATTTGTTATTCTACATAATTTTGTGAGTCAGAGTTTTCAGCACTTGTGACCATCAAAAGTCATTTGGTGACTCAAACTGTATGTGTTGTCATCTAAATTTTAAACTCCTATTTGAAACAAACAAAGATTTTATCACCGAAATTAAATTTTGAACAAAGTTAAACTTTGCTTTTTTATTTTCAGAATTTTTGTGTTTTCATGACTGACATAGAAGCAGACTCTCACTGAGCAGGGAGCCCAGTGGGGGCTTCCATCACAGTACCCTGGGATCATAACCTGAGCTGAAGGCAGATACTTTACTGACTAAGCCACCCAGGTGTCCCAAGTTTTCTTTTCTTTTTAAGATTTTCATTTATTTATTTCAGAGAGAGTAGCACAAGCAGGCAGAGGAGCAGAGTGAAAGGGAGAAGCACACTCCCCACTGAGCACAGAGCCCAACAGCAGTCAATCCCAGGACTCTGAGATCTTGACCTGAGCTGTAGGCCAATGTCCAACCAGCTGTCACACCCAAGTGCCACCCAAGTTGTCTTGTTTTTTAAAATAATTTTTATCCATCCAAGTGTTCCACACTTAGAAATTTAACCTGAGGAAATAGTGAGGACATTATACAGAAATTTAAGTGTCAAGATGCTTATCATAGTATTATTTATAAAAATGAATAATTAAAGGCAATCTAAATCCACAACATTAGAGGAATGTTTAAAAATTTATGGAATGTTAGAGTGCCTTCGTGGCTGAGTTGGTTAAGTGTCTAACTCTTGATTTCATCTCAGGTCATGATCTCAGGGTCATGAGATCGAGCCCTGCATTGGACTCTATACTGGGCTGGGATCCTGCTTAATATTCTCTCTTTCCTTTTCCTTCTTCTCCTCTCTTTCTCTAATGAAAAAAATATGGAGGGTGCCTGGGTGGCTTAGAGGGTTAAGCCTCTGCCTTCGGCTCAGGTCATGATCTCCAGGTCCTGGGATCAAGCCCCACATCAGGCTCTCTGCTCAGCAGGGAGCCTGCTTCCCCCTCTTTCTCTGCCTGCCTTTCTGCCTGCTTGTGATCTCTCTCTCTCTGTCAAATAAATAAATAAATAAAGTCTTTAAAAAATATGGAATGTCTATATTGTAGAATATTACCTGGCCATTTAATATTACATTAAAAAATTTTTTAATAATACAAGAGAATAGTTATGGTATAAACTTAATTAAAATAATACAAAAATCATGTAATACATTTCAACTATGTAAAATTTATAGAAATATTTGGAAAGGTGTTTGCTGAAATCTAGCAGTGATCATCTCAAGAAGGTAGGTTATGAAAAGACCATTTCTTTTTCTTTACACATTTTTTACTAAGTTTACAAAATGAGTATACATTATTTTTGTAATCAGTGGGGAAAACATTAAAAAGAATAGAAAAATCTGCACAAAAGGGTTTGGCATAGCAATATTCTTGTAACATATACATTATTTTGAAAATATTTTCAGTTAAATAAATAGTGAGCTATAAAGAAACTAATTCTGCAGATAAATTTTATTCATCCTTCAGCATTAGGCAGTCATTTAGACACTGAAGATTTGAACACAAATGTTTTTTTCTGGATTTTGTGACAGACACATGAGATTCTGGTTTTCAAGAGCTATACATTAACAATGAATGCACAGAACTCAGATATTTGTTTATTTTCAGTACAGACTTAGGATATTTTGGAATGCAAACTTCTGAAACAATATGCAGTCAATTGCCATGAAATATGGAAAGAAAAGTATGGCATGTATCTATTTTTAAATCACTGCAATTCTTCCTGGAGCATTTCCACTGGAAGCACAAAGAATATAGAAATCTAAGTTAAGCACATTTGGGAATACAGTAGAATCTCAAGCAACATAGTCTCTCATCAGTTAGATGTGCTCAGATAGGTAGGTAGAATTTTGCCTTTGGCTGTATGAGCTGTTTTGCCCCCAGAGACATCAATTTCAATTCTCTCTTTGGGATTCACTGGTGTACAAAGTTCTTCAGAGGATTCCTTTTCTCAGTAGAAATACTTTTTCTCCTTTACCTACTGCAACCTCAAGAATCTAAGCCATTTACTTGGAATTTCGATAAAACTTGGTAGTGAAAAGAGTCCAAAAACTATTATGGAAGAAACTGTATCATAAAACCATGGAAACACTTTGTTATATAAGTTTAGAGTGTGGAGATGTATCAGCTGATATATATATATATATTTCTTTAAATTGAGCTACATATATATATATATATGGCTCAATTTAAAGAAAATATAATTGTTGGAAGGTGGGTGCACAATGATATGTTAAAATTTAATAAAAGACATGAAAAAATAGTTAATTTAAATAAATCTCATGATAGTGTTGTCAATGATTGACTTCAGTTCTTCACATTCAGTTTCAATGTTAAAATAACTTCATCCTGGGCACCTGGGTGGCTCAGTTGGTTAAGCTTCTGCCTTCAACTCAGATCCCACATCAGGTTTCCTGCTCATCAGGGAGTCTGCTTCTCCCTCTGCAACACTCCCAACTTGTGTTTGCTCATTCTCTCTCTCACATGTGTGTGCAAAATATAAATAAATAAAATCTTAAAAAATAACTTTGGTCTTCCAAAAACCTGAACTTGTAATTTTTATGGGTCACTACTGAATGAATGGCAGTAGTACTTTATTATTAATAACAAAAAAACAGAACTGTAAGGTATATGGTTTGTTTAATGTTTATGTGGGATTCAAAAAAATCAGGCAGGACATGGCAGTGCCTACTGACTTGAGTACAGTGTTACAGCAATTGATTTTGACCAGAATGGGGGAGCAGGCCATACATCTGTGTGGAAATGGGTGGGTGTGTTGGAGATAAATAGTGAAGTTCACTAATCTCTAAGGGAATTTAACTAGGACACCAGCATCAAATGAAAATCATTCTATCATTTTTTAGAAAAGGTTCTCTGCTAAGGAAATTGCTGGGGAGCCAAGTCACTTAATAGTCTTATCACAGAGTCAGTTCTACAGAAGTGATACCTGAACCATGGAGGCAAAGGAGCCAAGAATGAACTAGGAATGCCAAGGCAACAGGATGAAAACTCAAGTACAATCACTCAAAAGTCATGTCACAGTAAGTTATAGTACAGAGAGGGGGAGGAATGAGAACTGAATACTGTGGAGATGGGAGGCATGAGATTCAAGGATAGAATAAAATAGTACTGTTATAGACTGAAACTTATCTCCTTAAAATTCCTATTTTGAAGCCCTAAACCCCAATTGTGACTATATTTGGCTATAGGCCTTCAAGGACGTAATTAGGGTTAAATGAGGTCATAAGAACCGGGCCCTGATCTGATAGGACTGGTGGTCTTTTAAGAAGTGGGATAGGCACTAAAGATCTTTCTCTCTCTCTATGCAGAAGAAAGTCCATATGAGGATACAAGCCAGAAGAGAACTCTTAGCACCTGAATCTTGGACTTCCAGCTTCTAGAGTGTGAGAAAATGTATTTCTATTGTTTAAGCCACCCAGTCTGCGTTATGGAGGGGAGCTAAAGAATGATTGATTCTGATGATGAACTCATCTAAAATGCTGAGTTGGAGGCTTTACTGGTTTATTAGGGCTAATGTGCCTCAAGGCTGTGTTGGATGGGATCTGACAGCCACTCTTTAGTATTCTTCCTACTCTTAAAACTGAGCACTTTTAAAATAAGTTTTTATTTATTGAACTTAAAGTGATTTTGTGATAGACTTAAAGGTAACAACAGATAAATTGATGGAGATTAAAGCAAAAGTAGATTTGAAAGTGGAGAAGAGAAAATGTTGTTTGTGCATCATACAGATAAAAGGCTGGACTGGAGACCTGTATAATGAGTCCCATAAGAATTAGATATCATAAAGAATGACAGAAATCACTTTATAGTGAACAGTTTTGAAATAATTCTACTAAATGAAATTGGCACTCTAAGGAGAAGGAAAGACAACTAGTGAAGGGAAAAAATTTCCTTCCCCCGACAGATACAAAGACACAAAGGACTCTGTTAAAACAGCAATTATAGCAATTTTTCCCAGAACATCAGTTTTCTAATTTATCAGAATCCATTCTGACCCTTAGAGGAAAGATTAACACCTTGTGTGGTATCAGGAATTGATAATTCATAGCTAAATGAATATGTACACTATATAGAAGAGGAGTTGGTAGGAAGAATATAGATAGTAAGAGTTCTGGCAATCTCAAAGTCATGAACACAATTTAAAGACAATGCAAACCATCTTTTGTATATGAAGATGGCATTTGTGACCCATTTATTGGGAGAAGTGTTGTTTCTCTCCTACACAAGAGGACACTGTATTTTGAGCCCTCCACATTCCCCTGTGTACATGCATTGCTTCAGTGGTTATTAAGTGGTGTAACCTGTGACAAGGGAAAAGAGATTTTCTCTCTGGTTACCAAACAACTTGTCAAAGGAAGAAATTGGCAATCTGTGCTCTAGTTTACATTAGGTGGCTAACTAGTCCAGATGAAGAGATAGTCCACTAGTAAGAGTATTTATTAATACAATATTTATAATTAAAATTACCATAATATTTTACCATATCAGGTTTTCCTTCTCAGGCATGAATTTCTTTTAAGAACACAGAAACTATGTATTGAATAATTAATATTTTTGATTAAAATTTCTTACATCTGCATGATATATCACCACCCTAATTTCTTAGGCTTTTCCAGCTAATGCTTTTTTTTCTTAGTATTATTCACAATTTCAATAAATGTGTACATTCTATTTTTCATGCTTCTAAAAATAAATTGCTACATTCTTATTAATTAGAAAGAAAAAATGACATTGCTTTGTTTACCACTTCTACTAGGCACAGTGCCAGCAGAACATAAAACCCAAACAGGAAGAGATAGACCATAATATACATGGTCTAAGTTTATATCACTATGAAATAACATATTATTCTAGGAATGAGGCAAGAAAAAATAAATAATTGTCATTTTCACCTCTAGGCTTTTGTGTTGAAATAGACCAGATGTTTCTACAATCAGTGGAAATGAGAAGTTCCATAATAAGAAATATTCAAATTTACTAAGGCTAGTCAAAGACTCAGGGCCAGGCAAGTTTCAAACTTAATTCCTTAACATTATTTGAAAGTAGGAAGCAGTGTACAAGGCACAATATTTCTGAACACTATCTTATATATCAGTTTTAACACTAGAGCTTTAAATGGAAGTTCTTTAATCTGCAGCTGTAAGCATTGTGCTATTTACTTTGTATAAGAGTATATATTGCTTTTGAACTCTCCTCATCTTTTACATTTGTTAAATGCCAAATGTAAGATGACCTCTTGAAGACCTTTGGTCAAAAAAACAAAGACAATGGAAGAGGGCTTTAGTTATTTCATAAGAAACAAGATAGGTTATCCTCCAGAAGACTAGTTGTTTGGGCCCAGGCAAAGTAGCTAGAGAGACTCCACAGGTGTTTTTTCCTTCTTCCAAAAGACACGATGGCTGGGGTATCTGTAGTCTTTCCCAAGTGTCCTACTCTTCCAAGGGTTTATTTGGTGTGTTTTGTGGCAGTCACCTCATCCTAAGTAGGAATTTAGTTTCTATGTTCTTTGGCACTTGACACAGGCTTAAAAATTGACTAAGTATATATGTAAAACATGTCAGAGTCTATGAGTACAAATATGACTTGAAAAAAATATTGAAAAAGATTATTGTCTTATTGCTATTGCTCAGTTTTATTCTTAGCCATCTGTTAGTTCTGATCGGGCATATTCTGCCCCTTCTGTGTGCATTCATCCCTACAGATCTTGGGTAACTACTTTTTCTTTTTAAATGTCATTGTAAAGCCTAGTACTTTATCTGCATGGCTGATGTAATATTTCTGATTTTAGAATGTTAAACAATGGAACACATTGTTTTAGTTAGAAAGAACAGAAACTCCCTAAGTATGAAAATGTAGCTCCATATTTTAAAAGATAATAACTGATTCTAAACTTTCATTTGTCAATTTCTAGCATTTAAAGATCTCAATGGATTACAGTATTGAGATAGACAATGTACAACCAGAATTTAAATATCTAATAGAAATGATAAATTTGGGGGGCACCCTAGTGGCTCAGTTGTTAAGTGTCTGCCCTCGGCTCAGGTCATGATCCCAGGATCCTGGAATCGAGCCCAGCATTGGACTCTCTGCTTAGTGGGGAGCCTGCTTCTCCTTCCCCTACTCCCCTTGCTTCTGTTCCCTCTCTCGTTGTGTCTCTCTCTATCAAATAAATACAAATCTTAAAAAATGATAAATGTTATCCATCAAATACCATAATCAAAACAAAGCCATGACATCCAGTAATATAAATTAATAGCAGCCCTTTAAATTTTTTTTGTTGCTCTGTCACTCATTTCTTTCTACCATGTGTTAAACTCCTGTTGTTTTTAAAAGGATCTATGTTTCAGATGGGAGATAATGCATGAGGTAAGATCAAAAGGTCGTTCTGAATTCTGGTTGAAGCCAATCTATTATTGCCACTATTTTACCAGGAAGATTTAAGACAGAACTACGTGACTAAATGAAACAACATTGATTCTGACCTAAAAGGCATTTTTATCAATGAATTATAAGTAGCTAATGTTTCTTTAGTGTTGACCCAACTTTCTTTTTACCCCTCTACTAAGAGTTTCTTCTATCTGCAGTACCCTGAATTTTCTACTTCTAAGAGTACACAGAGTGAAAGAAATTCTGTTCTGTGGAGAAGAAAGGAATGTGGCTATTGAAAGAAACTAAGTCTACTAAAAAAACCAGAATACATTAGCCAGTTAACTCTGTCAGTTTTGAAACTCACAGAAATATTTGTGAGTTGTCTATGTATTAAGAATGTGGTACTTGGATCAGAGGAGGAAATTATACCCTTTGGAATTATGATGCAAAATATGTCAAAATAAGGAAGCTGTGCCTTCATTTTAAAGAAGCTATGCCTTGTCTTTTAGAGAAGTTTACAGAGGGATTTGGGAGGAACCAACAAATGTGGAAACCCCTGCATACTATTCCTAGCTCTGACAGTAGTCTGTGGTGTGATTCTAGATATGAGACTCTCCATCCTAAAACTCTGTGGAGGTGTGGAGCCAAACAAGATGATATTCAAGGTCATTGAGACCTAAAATTTCTTGATTCTAGGAACTAGAATTCCAGTTGATTCAAGGACTAGAAAGAAAGCTTGTGAAGATTTGTAACTTAGATAGTTGTTACATTGATTTGGGCAAATTGTAGACCAAATTGTATTCCTCAAAATATGGCACTAATGGTATAATTTAGCTTAGTCAGACTTGAGTTTATCATATGGAGTTTGGTGGGGACACTATCATTGCATAATATATTATAAACTCTCTCAGGAAAACTTCTCATCTGATACAAGTCCTCAGTGAAATTGAACGTTTGAGCATATGGTTCATTGTTGTAAAATGAATACTATGATAGCTTGAATTATGAAACTGATCAGATTTCCCTCTTTGCGTTGGCAACTAGAAAGCTAGAACTCATCTGTAATACATGTATTTATGGTGTGCATTTTTTATTAACCTCATTGTATTAACCTCATTGTTAGGTTTCATTGCTACTCTTAATTAACCTTTTTCCTCTTTTGTGCCTATATTTAATTTATACTGCTTTGTTTTATGGTGTGCATCCTTCCATGTTACTTTAGCCTTTTGGGAACAAAACAGGTAATAAATAAACATAGTTTGTAAATGGATGGTTAACTGGATTGGTTCACTATTGCTCCTATAGCAGATATCATAACAAGTTTGTGTAGTGGCTTAAATAAAATAAATTTGTTATCTTATAGTTACCTGGATAAGAGGTCCAACACAGATCTCACTGGGACAAGCTCAAGGTAACAGCAGGACTACATTCCTTTTTGGAGACTCTAGGTAAGAATTCATTTCCTTGCCTTTTCCAGCTCCTAGAGGTTGCCTGCATTCTTTGGCTCATCTTTAAAATAAGCAATGTCACATCTAGCCAAAGTCCTTCTATAGTCATATCTTCCTCTCACTATGTCCTGCAAAGACTCTATAGTTTTAAGGACTCTTGGGATTACACTAGGCCTACCCAGATAATCCAGAATAATCTCCCATCTCAAGGTTCTTACCCTTAATCAAATCTGCAGTCTCATGCCCTGTAAGGTTGCATATATAGAGATTCCAAGTATTAAGATGTGGACAATTATTATTATATTATTATTATTACCAAAAATAAAAACTATTAATATTATAAATGTTATTTTTGACTAAGATGTTTTAGATAGAAAATAATAGTCTTTAAAAAAGAAATGGCTCTTAGTGATACACACTAAAAAGGGATTGGAGAGCTATAGCTCATGGGCCAAGTCCAGTCTAGGATTTGTTTTTGTGTGACCTTTGAGCTAAGAATGATTTTTACATTTTTTTTGATATATATTATTTTATTTTTTCGCATGGTTTTTACATTTTAAAAGAGTTGTGAAAAACAAAGTGAAGCAGAACAAGGGGCGCGCCTGGGTGGCTCAGTTGTTTAGCTTCTGCCTTCAGCTCAGGTCATGATCCTGGGGTCCTGGGATACAGCCCTGCATCAGGGTCCCTTTGCATGTGGAGCCTGCTTCTTCTTCTTTCGCTTCCCCTGCTTGTGTTCTTTCTCTTGCTGTGTTTCTCTCTGTCAAATGAATGAATAAAATCTTGAAAGAAAAGAAACAAAACAAAAAGTGACAGAAAACTTATGGGGCTCACAAAAACTAAAATATTTATTATGTGGACCTTTACAGAAAAGTTTGCTAACTTCTGCTTTCTAAAATATTAGTTGTGGGTATCTCTGACTTATGGATTATTGGGAATTTTGAGTTATTCTCTTTCCACTTTTGTATTTTTTCCCAAGTTCTCCATTAGTGCTGTTATCATGAGGGAAATACAAACAGTTAAAGTGATTGTTAAAGAGGATTTGGAAAGGTATGCTCACTTATCAAATTGAACATTTGTTTTGCTATCTGACTCAAACCCTTAATTCCGTAAAATATTTCTTTTGTAATTATTACAAAGGCAAACTTCAGTTCCAAATCTATTTTGACCATCAGAAATTCTGAATTAGGGATTTCCAGATGAATGAGGTATTAATCCTTCTGATGATAATGATCATGTAAATCTATCTGAGAATATATGTATATTTTAGGAGCCTGAGGCTAGACATCCAACCTCTTCAGATCTCCCTGATTCTGTATTGCTGAGTTTTATCTCCGTCAGAAATTTCTAAGGATCTCTTATTTTATGTTACTGACACATGGTGAAATAGTGTTAGAATTTGTGACTATAAATTTATCTAAATATTTTCATTTGCTTCTCCATACAAAGAGTCTAAAATAGAATCTGGATAAGTTCACCTGACATTTTTTATTTTACAAATGTTTTTGTAGCAGCACTGTCATATCTGTGAAGTACCTTGCAGCTTGGATCAATATTTTATATGCAGCACAATTAACATCTTGTATATTATGCACACATATTTAATTTAAAAAAAGATTTGAATAAATGTATACTACCCTTTCCCAGAAATTTCCTAGGGTGTATGAATTTTCTATAAACCAGTATCTAAAATATGAAGGATTGAGAAATTCTTTGCTTGGAAAAGCTCTGCAAAATTCTATAGGGAAGAGTGTGGCCTATAGCTGAAGAAAGTAAAGCGTAGTGCAAATATTGCCTTAAAACAATATTTTCAATGTCGGTATCTCAAACAGTATACTTAATAAGCATAATGCATTTTATAAATATTCCCAAATCTCAAAGATAAGCATATGTAACTACACAAAGTCCCAGCACACAGCACTTTTCTAGAAAGTGAATGTAATTGTAGGTTGTAATTTTGTAGACTCTGGTTATGAGGTTTGGGTCATATTCATGTGGGAAACAGAATGAATGAATAAAGGGAATTGCAAAGCTCTAAATGGCTTACTCTTTCATTGATTCATTTGTTACTACCTATATAGTATCTTCATGCCTCAGTGGAAGAATAGATTCCATAAAATTTATTTTTTCATGTAGTAAATAAAAATGTTAATACATGTATATTAATGTTTTTAGTATATTTTCCCACTGCATATGAATGCGTTAATTATTTTTCTACTTTTAATTTAAAAAAATATTTAGTCATTTCCACTCAAGTGTATCCTTTTCAGATTGTAGTCAGATGCTTTGATGTGTCATGCCCAGTTTGCACAATCTTTTTTTTTTATTGTTACTAAATT
Source organism: Spilogale gracilis (assembly GCA_004023965.1). Classification (NCBI taxonomy): domain Eukaryota; kingdom Metazoa; phylum Chordata; class Mammalia; order Carnivora; family Mephitidae; genus Spilogale; species Spilogale gracilis. The sequence continues at coordinate 54,835 of PITA01014001.1, forward strand.
TTTTTTCCAGTGTTCCAAGATTCATTCCCCATTCCCTACACCCAGTGCTCCACGCTTTAGGTGTCCCCAGTACCCACCACCAGGCTCTCTCATCCCTCCACCCCCCTCCCTCCAAGTCCCTCAGTTTGTTTCTGTGTCCAAAGTCTCTGTTGTTTCGTTTCCCTCCCTAGATTATCCTAGTCCCCATTTACTTTCCTTCTCCCACTGTCCTCCAGTTTACCCCTCATGCACCGCAAGTAAGTGAAACCATGCGATACTTGACTTTCCCTTCTTGGCTTATTTCACTCAGCATAATCTCTTCCAGTCCAGTCCATGTTGCTACAAAAGTTGGATATTCATCCTTTCTGATGGAGGCATAGTATTCCATTGTATATATGTACCACATCTTCTTTATCCATTCATCTGTTGATGGGCA
>PITA01014002.1:0-13448 GCA_004023965.1 Spilogale gracilis
TTTTTTTTTTTTTTAAGATTTTATTTATTTATTTGACAGAGAGAAACACAGCCAGAGAGGGAACACAAGCAGGGGGAGAAGCAGGCTTCTGGCTGAGCAGAGAGCCGGATATGGGGCTCGATCCTGGGTCTCCAGGATCATGACCTGAGTCTCCAGGATCATGACCTGAGTGGAAGGCAGTCGCTTAACCATCTGAGCCACCCAGGTGCCCCCAGGCCACCTTTTATAGGGGAAAACCACAACCCAAGCTGGCCTGACTCACATAGCTTGCCTGTGTTAATTCTTTCACTCTCCTGTGCTGATGAACACATTTAAACTGTAAAATTCATAATCCCCACGGAGTGGTTTACCAGGGGATCTCCCTTGGTCACAGTATGGGAGGTTAAGGGGATTAACTGATTGAGTGCTCCCACCTGGTCCTAAGTACCGGTAATGAGCCCACCCATTCTTAGTTTGCATCTCCATACCTCCCCAGATGGGAGGTTAAGGGGGTTAACTGATTGGGTATCTCCTCCAATCTGGCTCGCCTTTGTTTTCCAGGTGCTGTTTATTCTGAGTAAACAAGATGGCGGCCTGGATATCTAAATAGGTCCTTACACGCCCTAATCCTGGGGCCTGTAAATATGTTATGTTACATGCCAAAAGGGACTTTGCAGATGTGACTGAATTAAGGGTCTTGAGATGGAGAGATTATGCTGGATTATTTGGTGAGCCCAATGTAATTATAAAGGTCCTTACAAGAGGGAGGCAGGAGGACCAGAGTGAGCAAAGATGTGAAGATGGAAGCAGAGTCACACAGACATCTGAACTACACGCTGGCTTTCAAGATGGAGGAAGACGCCATGAGTGAAGGAATGCATGCAGGTGGCCTATGAGCTGGGAAAGGTAAAGGAAGAAGATTCTTCCCTAGAGCTTCTGAGAGGAATGCGTTCCTGCCACCAGGATTTCTGATTTCTAGACTGTTAAAATAATAGGTTTGCATCTTTGTAGGCACGAAGTTTATGGTGATTTGTTACAACAGCAATAGGAAACGAACACAATTCCTTATCCCCCATCAAGAACACTGGCATGGTGGGCAGTAATTAGCAGACCTGGGTCTGACTGACTCTGTGCTCTGTGTCCTGGAGCTACATGACTTGGGGGAAGTTACTTTATCACACTAAGACTTGTTTTCCTTGTCTATAAAGTGAGGATAGCAATGTTTAACTCACAAAGTTGTGAAAATTAGAAACTGTGAAATAGCTGGGGTAGAGTAGGCTCTTAGAAAGTGGAAGCTATTATTATTTTTGCCATCACTATTTTGTTTTCAACGCTTTTTTTTAAATTAAGCAAGAAGATAGGAGACCAGAGACACAGACCCCATTTAAAAGCAGGATGTTGGAGGGAGAAGGGATTACAAAATGCTTAGGTGAGAATAATTAAGGGAGGTTCTATTCCACAGAACCAAGCACCAGCCGTGGCTGTCCTTTCTCTCTCCCTTCTCTCAGTGGCACAATCCTACTCTTCAACTTCCAGATTTCACACTCAAGATTTCTCTTGGTCCCATCTCCTTTATCCCCATCAAGCCCTGATTCTTTTTCTCCGTCTCATCTCATCCAGAGGCCAAGCCCCTGTTTTGTTTATCTTTCTCAGTCATTTGGGTTATATTTGCTCATATTTGGTCATTTTTTGTTCTTTATGCAGCATTGATACCTAGTCTAGATTGGGTCTCCAGTTCTTGGTCATAAATTGTAATGACCATGTCTTCCTTGCTCACAATGGACAGGCTCAAGCAGCTGTGTCCGCCCTGTGTATCTCATTTCTGCTTGTTCTAATAGCTCATTGGCTCAGGATAGACAGTTTTCTGAGGTAGGAATTGGGATTTGTGATCTAGACAGCCCTGAATTACAAATGGTTAGAACTGTAAACATCATTCACTTTCTCAGGAGGCTGATTTTTTTTTTTTAAGATTTTATTTATTTGACAGAGAGAAACACAGCCAGAGAGGGAACACAAGCAGGGGGAGTGAGAGAGGGAGAAGCAGGCTTCCTGCCGGAGCAGGGAGCCCGATGTGGGACTCGATCCCGGGTCTCTAGGATCATGACCTGAGCCGAAGGCAGTCGCTTAACCAACCGAGCCACCCAGGCGTCCCAACTCAGGAGGCTGATTAACAGCCATATTTTACCAGGGAAGGGGGAGGAGAGGAGAGAACCTAACAGGCTTGCAGGGAGATGTCCCAATGGCATTGCAATTCCCTGTTCTAGCCCTTTCCTGTAGCTTTACTATATTCTTATATTCCAATTTCATGAGATAGCCCTATGCACATAATTTACATACACTGAATACATATATACGTGAATGTGTACATAGAATATATATGTACATGCCAAGATAAATTTCTAGGCCGAAGATGAAGCTGCTCCTGGCCAGAGTGCCGTGTCAGCAGAAGGAATACAGGTAACTTTCCTGTCCCTGTAAATGTTCCACGTGACCAGAAACACAGTATATCCAATCAGATTTCCAAACACCAACCAACTCTGGGCTCTATGCTTATCTCCTTCTTCTTTCTTACCTGAAGCGAGGTTGATTATGTGGCCCCAGGCAGTCAGATACTTATATTGTTTTTTCTGCTTTTTCTGTATTCTTTATCTTATAAAAGTTTCCTGTCTTCCTCCCATTTTCCAGTTCTCTGGACTCTCGGGAATAGAGACTGCTTATTTCATGAAGTGTGAAAAAATGTTTGTTTGTATCATTTAAATTGTCTTCTTAATAGGGTCCGTGGTCAAAGGAACGAGGCTGATACAAAAGCAAAAGTCAAGCAAAGCTTTATTTCACGCCAAGCATGAGAATTATACTGGCCCAGGCCAGGGTGGCCTCCTGAGAGAGAGAGAGAGAGAGAGAGAGAGAGAGAGAGAGAGGCCACGCCTATTCTTACAGGCTACCTTTAATAGGGGAAAACTATACCCCGAGCTGACCTGACTCACATAGCTTGCCTGTGTTAATTCTTTCACTTTGCTGTGATGATGAATACATTTAATCCCCACAGAGTGGTTTACCAGGGGATCTCCATGGGTCAGAGTCCGGGAGGTTAAGGGGATTAACTGATTGGGCGTTCCCACCCAGTCCTAAATACAGGGAACTGGCTGTCCATTCTTAATTTGCCTCTCCATACCTCTCCGGATGGGAGGTTAAGGGGTTAACTGATGGAGCATCACCCCCAACCTGGCTCACCTTTGTTTTCCAGGGGCCCTTTGCCCATAACACCTGGAGCTGTTTTTCTGAGTAAACAAGATGGTGGCTTGGACTTCTAAATAGGTCCTTACATTCTTTAATCGTTTTTTTTAAATCTTTTTTTTCTTTTTTTTCTTTTAAATATTTTATTTATTTATTTGACAGAGAGAGAGATCACAAGTAGGCAGAGAGCCAGGCAGAGAGAGAGGAGGAACCAGGCTCCTCACAGAGCAGAGAGCCCAATGGTGGGCCTTGATCCTAGGACCCTAAGATCATGACCTGAGCCGAAGGCAGAGGCTTTAACCCACTGAGCCACCCAGGTGCCCTTATTTAATCATTTTTAACATAGATATACATAAAATTTTTAATTTTCCCCTCAGCCAACTTTAATTGAATTTTGTTACGGTGACCCAAGGGCTTCAGCCAATCTATAAATAAGGATCTTCAAGAACAGCACACTCCAACCAGTATTAACACTAGAGGAAAACTATTTAATACGAATGCTGCCTTGTAGCCTCATCTCATTTTATTGCTGAGCCAGAGGCCTTAAAATCTTGATGACCGAAGTCCTCTATCATCAAACACCTTCATCTGGGAAAAAGTCTATGAAAAACTACACCACATGATTATTGCCAACATCAAGCACTGAAAGAAGCATCATATCCTTTCTTGAAATGTATCCAAAGAAAAGATGAGTACAGGATGTCCATAGCCATGGCCAAGTAATCTGAATTTCTCTTCATGTATTTAAAAAAAAACAAAACAGTAAAAACGATGTCCTCAGGGTTTCCTTCTTTCTCTCCTTCTTTTCTCATAGGCCTAAATTATTAGCCTGAAAAGAGGCACTTCTGAGTGAATATTCTCTCAATGGTTGCGGACATTAATGTTCAAATAACTTGTGGGTTTTCTTGTTCTCACTGGGATAACTCACCAAACCAGCTGGGTCCTACCAGATGTTCTGGTGGCCAGGACCCTGAGGAAGGACCCAGAGAATGGGAGGGACTAATGGATGATGAGTACCTGCTTTGGGCCAGGCATCTGGCTTCTCTTCATTCAATGAAGTAGGTAATATTTTTCTCATTCGACATAAAGAACTGGCGTTCAGAGAGGTCAAGTAACTTGTCTGGTATCTTACAGGTAAAACGTGAGGGGTTCCATCCCATTCTAGAGCCTGCAATTTTTACTGTGCCAAGCATAACCTTCAACTAAGAAGCTCCTCTCTCCCAGGAAAATAGTTGTCAAGTTTTCCCACTGAGCCTGAGACAGAATTTTACTACAGCCTGTGTCAGGAACATAATCTGAATATTCGCCCAGTGGACCTTCTGTGGTTGTATTCCTGTAGATTCAGGGTTCTGCTCTCAGTTGATCCATAACCACCTTCTAGGTGGTTGGTAAGAACATGGAAGGTAGTTAGAGGGAGAGGGCCCTCGAATGGGAGGCCAATCAACCCAGTGTTGGGTATACCACTCTGCTTCTGATTCTTATGCTTTTGTTCCAAGTCTCTAACATGGGAATAATAATCGCAGTCCATTCCTCCTCACAAAGGACAAAGAAGAGGTGAATACATGGCCAAAAGCAAGTCTGTAGTGGACACAAAACACTGCAGTGGTCCACCTAAGGCCTCTCTCACCCTTAGCAACATCCCTGTGATGGCAAAAGAAATAGCAGATTTGAGGGCACCTGGGTGGCTAGTCAGTTGGGCGTCTGACTCTTGATTTTGGTTCTAGCTGTGAGGTCAAGACCTATATGGGGCTCTGTGCTTAGGGTAAGAGTCTGCTTGAGATTCTCCCTCTTCTTTGCCCCTTCTCCCCTCTTACATGCCTACATTCTCAAGTAAATAAATCTTGAAAAAAAAAAAAGATAGCAGATTGAAAACTTATAGGTGCCTCCTCTTAGAGTCAAGGCTCCTCACCTACCCATGTACCAAAAGAATTGCCCTTCCCTGGGGCAGGGGAGGGACCTAGCAGAACAGGCCAAGCTGCCCAAGCCTTATCTAGATCACCTGGGAGCAGAATAAGCAAAATCTCATCCAACCACCACTCCCTGAGCACAGAACAAAAGGACAGGGATGAGATCAAGCAGCAGGGAAATGTTCATTACTCCCCCAGCCTGAGGCCTCCCACAGCACAGTGCTATCACTATCTCACCATTTTTTTTTCTTTCCATGCTTGTCTTTCCTTGACTGCATCTGAATGACTTGTAGTCGGGGATCTTTTCCTGTTAACGGAAGAAAAGTAAGAATGCATTTTCCTGGGGCACCTGGGTAGCTCAGTGGTCCGGCCTCTGCCTTCAGCTCAGGTCATGATCCCCGAGTTCTGGATCTAGCCCCGCATCGGGCTGTCCACTCGGCAGGAGGCTTGCTTCTCCCTCTCCCACTCCCACTGCTTGTGTACCCTCTCTGGCTGTGTTTCTCTCTGTCAAACAAATAAAATCTTTAAAAAAAAAAAAAAGGATGCATTTTCCTTGTTAAATAACAATAATAACATCCCAGAGAAGACTAAAGGCCTCTTTGACCCTTCTGGTTCCAGCACCTCTAATCCTAGACCCCCTGGGTAATGTCATCTATCAGTAGACTAAATGTAGACACTTTTTCTATGTATTTCACTGAATGGTGTCATATACATACTTAATTTACACAAATCCAGTTTTAGCCAAAACAGAACAAAACAAGACTCTGAGCAGGAAATAGCAATTTAAATAGTACCATTCTACACACTGTATCAGTCAATGGCCTGGAGAAATGTAGAGAGAATGACATATCCCTCAATTAAAACCCAGGCCCCTCAACTGTCCATTGCTTCTCAGAGTGGGACCATTTCACTGTCCATGGGCATGACTTATTTTTTAAACAATTTTATTTATTTATTTGAGAGAGAGTGAGAGAGAACATGAGAGGGAAGAAAGTCAGGAGAAACAGACTCCCTGCAGAGCTGGGAGTCCGATGCGGCACTTGATTCCAGAACTCTGGCATCATGACCTGAGCCGAAGGCAGTCACTTAACCAACTCAACCACCCAGGTGCCCCTGATTTAAAATATTTTCAAAGATAATTCTGATAATACTTGATTGTTGCTCTGAACATTAAGTTTTGAACCCAACTCTTGTTAAAAGTACCATATACATCCACTCTGGCTCCATGACACTACCGTGATGCCCAGAGCAAGTCCTGAAACATAGTGATAAAGTCAATTCACAGGGACACCTGGGTGGCTCAGTGGATTAAGCCTCTGCCTTTGGCTCAGGTCATGATCTCAGGGTCCTGGGATCGAGGCCCGCATTGGGCTCTCTGCTCAGCAGGGAGCCTGCTTCCCTCCTCTCTCTCTGACTGCCTCTCTGCCTACTTGTGATCCCTCTCTCTGTCAAGTGGATAAATAAAATATTTAAAATAAATAAAAATCAGGGCGCCTGGGTGGCTCAGTTGGTTAAGCGACTGCCTTCGGCTCAGGTCCTGATCCTGGAGACCCAGGATCGAGTCCCACATCGGGCTCCCTGCTCTGCAGGAAGCCTGCTTCTCCCTCTCTCACTCCCCCTGCTTGTGTTCCCTCTCTGGCTGTGTTTCTCTGTCAAATAAATAAAATCTTAAAAAAAAAATCCAAAAATAAGAAATAAAATAAAAAATAAAAATATAGGGCGCCTGGGTGGCTCAGTGGGTTAAGCGTCTGCCTTTGGCTCAGGTCATGATCCCGGGGTCCTGGAATCAAGTTCCACATCGGGCTCTCTGCTCAGTGGGGAGCCTGCTTCTCTCTCTTCCTGTATCTCTGTCTACTTACAATCTCTGTGTCAAAAAAATAAATAAAATCTTTAAAAAAAAAAAGTAAATTCACATATTGGGATCCATAAAATGGCGGCTGCTTCCGGGCACCAGCACACCTGAGGCAACCTGCAATGAGAGAAACACTAAACTGTTTTAAAAAACCTAATGCCAATCACAATCTTCCAACTCAGCTTTAGCTAGTTTATCTTACTCCAGAAAATAGGACCAGCTGGCCTTGGAAGGAAACCCCCAAACTCCTTCTAGCCTGTTTTCTCAGTGCCTCTTTTAACACTCTGTAGAATTTACTCTTGCCCAAAATCTCTTGGCAAGAGTGCTTCACTGCTTGTGAGGCCCTGCACCTCTCCAATCCACGGATTGCCTTCCTTTGAATAAAAGACACGAAACTCTCATAACTAAATTTAGTTCTTTCATTTAACAATAGGAAGCTCTGAGGGGTGCCTGGGGGGCTCAGTCAGTGTGGGGTGAGGTCTGGAGCCCCAGGCCAGAAAAGAATGCCTGAAACTTCTGCGGTGCAAAATGGTGGGATTTTTTTCTCTTTTTAAAAATTTTATGTAGCTATTTAACAGAGAGAGAGCACAAGCAGGGGAGCGGCAGGTAGAGGGAGAAGCTTAGCTAAGCTCCGTGCTTAGCGGGGAGCCTGATGTGGGACCTGATCCCTGCATCCTGGGATCACAACTCGAGCAGAAGGCAGCCGCGTAACTGACTGAGCCACTCAGGCGCCCCAAACTTCCAAGTATCTTAATGTTAATGCTTTGCTAGAGGGAAAAACCACCTTGGTTTGAGAATAACAAGGCCGGGGTGGGGGCGCCTGGGTGGCTCAGTCATTAAGCGTCTGCCTTCGGCTCAGGTCATGATCCCAGAGTCACTGGATCGAGCCAGCATCGGGCTACCTGCTGTGCGGGAAGCCCACTTCCTCCTCTCTCACTCCCCCTGCTTGTGTTCCCTCTCTAGCTGTGTTTCTCCCTGTCAAATAAATAAATAAAATCTTTAAAAAAAAAAAAAAAAGATAGTTGGAAGTTACCTGAAGGAAGGTCACACATGTCCCACCCAGAAGCTGAGGGTACCTTGCAAGGTGTCAGCTTGTGCTTTGTTCTCAGCTAGTATCAGGGTAAGCATCTGACTCTAGATCTCAGCTCTGGTCTTGATCTCAGGGTTGTTGCTTTAAGCCCCACTTTGGGGCTTAAGTACCCATTGCATTAGGCCAGGCATGGAGCCTACTTAAAAAAAGTGGGATTGAGGGCCTCCCCCCCGCCCCGTTGGGCTCCCTGCTCAACGGGGAGCCTGCTTCTCCTTCTCCCGCTCCCCCTGCTTGTGCTCTCTCGGTCTTTGTCAAATAAATATAAATATTTTTAAAAACAAATAAAACAATAGGAACGTTCTGCAACGTTTCAGGATAGAGAAAAAGAAGGAAGGAAGGATCCTGGGCTGGGTGGACCCTAAACGCAAAGCAAATCCTGGCTATAGGTTATGCTGAGTAATGGTATTTCTGACTTGGCTGAGGTGATATTCAGAGGGAAACACCACTCTGCATATGTGTAAGATGGGCCTTCAACGGTGGTTATTTGGGGGCTGCCCTTTGGCCCAGAAAGTGTGGGCTTTCTGCTCTGAATGTGGCATTGCGCTAATGGTGCCTCCTCAGCGGAAGAGGGCTGACCTCTGTCCACGTGAACTCCGTAATACCAAGTCCTGACTTGAGCCAGATGTACTTTCTTTTCCACTTTAGAGGGAACGGGCCTGGCTGTATGTCCTCTCAAAACCAGGAGAACTTGGGGCCTTACTCCCCTTACTACATTCTTGAGTATCTGGTCTCCTTTCGGGTACTTGGCATTCTCACAGCCCTGAGTGATGATTGCTATCAAATCTCTCCTCCCTCAGAGCTCTTTCTTAACTCAGAGTTTCACTTCATGTCAAATCAGTCGTTTTTTGGTCATTCTGAGCAATGATTTTGCAATGGGGAATGCCTTGCAAAAGAGAGGAAAAGTGGATGACTGATTCTTACAACATTAAAAGTCATCCCGGAGTTGACACTTCAGCTCAGAATTGCCAGCTAATTTCCCTTCAGATCTAGCCATCTGATAGAAACAGCAGCATCAAGAGAACAGCCATGCTCCTGCTCCCCCCTCCCCCTCCCTGCCCGTTCCTGGGGTGGGTTGCTAAGTACCCATTGCATGAGGCTTTTAGCCCCAGCAAAGGCTTCAAAGTCAGAGTTGCTCATCTCCTGGAGCAGGATAGAAAGTGGGGATTAGAAAGGCTATTAGAAATAATCTAATCCAACCATGTCATTTAGATTTTCATTTTCATTTTACAAATCAAGAATTTGAGGCAACAAAAGAGGAAGTGTCTGGTTTGAGATCACGCATTTGCATTAGTGAAAGAAGGAAAATGAGAACTCAGGCCTTCTCACTTCTAATTCAGTGTTCCTTCCTCAACACTGTGCTTTGGAAGTGCTGGGAGAAACAAAATTTCTTTATCCCCAGACTTCTAGTCTTTAATATGGTCATATCACCAGACTTTTAAGTCTTTAATATGGTCATATGTAACATTCCTTTCTTAGAGGGAAATATAGTTTTCAGACATTCCCAAACTTTTTTGACCAGATTATTTTTTTTTAAGATTTTATTTATTTATTTGACAAAGAAAAACATAGCTAGAGAGGGAACACAAGCAGGGGGAGTGAGAGAGGGAGAAGCCCGCCTCCTGCCAAGCAGGGAGCCTGATGTGGGGCTCGATCCTGGGACTCTGTGATCACAACCCGAGCCAAAGGCAGACACCTAATGACTGAGCCACCCAGGTGCCCCTGACCAGATTACTTTTTTATTTTTATTTTTTGACCAGATTACTTCTTTAATATGGTGTCTATTTACATTCTCCAAAAGAATATTAAAGGATTCTTCATAACAGCTTAGGAAATACTGCCCTACACCATGCTATTATTGTTAAATACTATGCACAAAAAATCACCTACACATAATCCCCACAACCCATGTTATCCTGCCCTGATGTTGAGATCCAGCATACTCAGCTGCTGGCAAATGTCATCTGTCATTCTAAATATCATCAGCAATGAACTCTGCATCTCAAAATGCAGACGTGTGTGGTGGGGAAGGGGAAGTGAGGGCAGGGCAAGGGTTAATGGCCAGCTCTCCTCTGACTCATCTCGGGATTTCTGGGGTTTAAGGTTGGTCAGCCTTCACTCACCGTGCAATGATTGTGCTTCTGTGAGGGGTACTGGATTCTTGCCTTCAAGGACATCACAGTCCAGTAGGAAACAAGCACATAAAGGAGTGAGCACTGTGGCAGATGCAATGGAAGGAACATGCACAAGGCAAAGGTCAAGGGAAAAGGAGAGAGAGAGTGAAGAGTTAGGTCTTCAAGAAGGGGATAGGGATAGCAGCTAGGATGACTTCCCAGAGAGATCCCCTTCGTGGGGTATTAAGGCCCAGTGGGAATTTGCTAGATGGCAGAATGGGCTGAGGAAGAGAGAACAGCATGGATGAGGGCAGAGAAGGGGAAAACAACATGGTGCGTGGGGTCAGCATAGGAAATTGGGTTGTATTGGGTTTTTTTTGTTTTTTGAGATTGAGTATTATTGGTGGGAAGGGGAGAGTCACAGGGTTCATCAGAAGGGGCCTCTGCGCTAGGATGCGGTGTTTGAACTTAATCTGAGTTGGCCCAGTCTGCCATTCTGAGACTGTGTGGGGGTCAGCCACCTCCTCAGGTCACCTCAGATTCCAATCCGCCATGTCAACAGATGATGGCGTTTTGAGGTATAGGGCTTCAGAGAGACAGACGGGCTGGGACTGAATTCCACAATTGCCTCTTCTCCACATAAAATTTACGAATGGAACCATAATGCCCACCTGCAGTCAAAGAAGCCACACTGTTTGAGACAGAAGAATTTTAAGGCAAATCCATCCTCATAACTCTTTCTGTAGTTAAGATAATTTAGACTCTGAGTACTGAGGTGATAGAGCAAAATGAATCACCAGTGGAACAAGGATGAGACACCATGTCTCTTATGTCCCGGAGCAGATTTTTTTTTTTAAGATGTTATTTATTTATTTGTTTGTTTGTTTATTTGACAGAGATAAACACAGCTAGAGAGAGAACACAAGCAGGGGGAGTGAGCGAGGGAGAAGCAGGCTTCCCGCCGAACAGGGAGCCCATGCGGGGCTTGATCCCAGGACTCCAGGATCATGACCTGAGCTGCAGGCAGACGCCTAATGACTAAGCCACCCAGGCGCCCTGAGACATGGGTTAAAAGAAGGTAAATCGTAACTTAAGATTGAACCATTGTAAGTAGGCCAATATCTGTAGAACTCTTAGCACAGTGCACGCCACCTAATAGACACAATTTAAGTGTTTCGCAAATAAATAAAATACAGCCAAGTGGGTGTGGGAGGAGACCTAGTTAGAAGCGACCATGCTGGGGTGCCAACTGAACTTCTTTTCACATACTCTATCCACACCCCCACCCCAGCACTGGCCTTAGAAAAACCACTTCATTTCTGTACCTCAGTTTTCCTGTTTGTTAAATAAAAATTACGACAATAACTAACTTAAGAGGATTGTTTTAAGAGCCAAAGAGATAGTGAGATATTAGGGGTAAAGATAGGTTATTTATAAGATATACAACACTATGCAAACTTCATTACTATTTCTAATATCCCTTATTCAGACTTCCTGAGTGTGAAAGGACTGGAGAGATGTCCTGCGGCGGAGAATCAGATTTCCAGTGCTGGTGCCCGGGGTTGTCTGCCCTTCTCCCAGCCCCCAGCCTGGCACAGCCCCACCCCTAGCTGCAAGCCCAGCCAAGTAGGGAGTAGAGAAGGGCTGTATGTCCCCAGCACCCAGAATTGGAACACAGAGTACTCTCTCTCCCTCGCTTGCAGAATCAAGGCTCTACAGAGTTCTTGAGTTAGGTGAACAGCGCACGTAGTGTGCCAGGTCGGCAGCATTCGGGATCAGACTTGGGGACTGCCCTGAGAGCCTGGTGGCCCAACATAACCTCATTTCTCTGTTTCTCTGGGCCCTGGCTTGTAAGTTTTACACAACTGTTTTTATAAATACACTTTGGAATACAGAGCCTACTGTAAAAGTGGGGACTGCTTGTACAGAACCAAATTGAGCCACTTGAACTATGGTATGTACCTCTAAAAACAATATGAAAACATGACATTGATATAAACTGGGAGTATTACCCCAAAGAAGATTCTCTTTTCTTTTTTCCCTCTCTCTCCCTCCCTCTCTCCCTCCCTCCCTGCCAGAGGTCTGCTCTGGCTGAACCTAGAGTCCCTGAAGGAAGGACGGTGTCAGTGTAGAAATGAGGGAGCTCCAAAGACCTTTTTTTTTTAAGTTTGTTTGTTTATTTATTTATTTATTTATTTATTTATTTATTTATTTGATAAAGAGAGATTACAGGCAGGCAGAGAGGCAGGCAGAGAGAGGAGGAAGCAGGCTCCCTGCTGAGCAGAGAGGCCAACTTGGGCCTCAATCCCAGGACCCTGAGATCATGACCTGAGCCGAAGGCAGAGGCTTTAACCCACTGAGCCACCCAGGCGCCCTTTTTCCCATCACCTGCCAGGCATCTCTGCCTTGCCGGCTTTCAGTGTCTTTATTTATAGGCAACAAGTTAAAGATTCTCATAAAGGAAGATTTTTTTACAGAGAATGATTTTTGACTACACAATGTCTTTGTTAGAGAAACATAGTACTTTTGTGAAACGTGTTTTTGCAAGTGCACCTATCTACAGTTTAGAGTCAACTCCTTCAACCAAACCAAGGACAAGTCAATCAGTAAGGTTTTCTACAATTTGTAACATTAGGTGCCTAGACGATAAAGGGTAGGCTAATGATATGGTGTTTTTTAAGCAGGTCTTACAAACAAGAAAGCAATTGAAAGGCTTAGATGAGTCATGTACAAAGTTTTAGCTACATTATTAATACAATGACCAAAAGTTAGTCTGTCTGGCATCAAGGAGAAAGATAACTTATTTTGCAAAGGTAAAAGCGCTTGCTCAAGCCTCTTTTCTATGACTGGGTGCAGAACTCTTTATTTATGGATCCTTTGTGTGCGTGGCAATGTTCTTGTTAGTACAGTTTTAGTTCTTATATTAAGCCCTTTATTTAACCATTCAAGAGCCTCCAGAGAGCTGCAGGAAATTTAAAGGGAAAGTACAAAAAGTACACTCTTAAGGACTGTAAGGGGATTCGGTTTGGTTTAGAGCATCCTGAGGCCCTGTCAAGGTAATGTGCTTTGCTTTAAGGATAAAGCCCAATCAGTAGAAAGAGGAGACGCCAGTTTCTCACCATCCGCAGGAGCGAGGCTCAGACCGCCCTTTCCTCGCTGTGACCATGTCAGGCCTAGTGGGGTTATTTTAGGGCGGTGGGAGCTGTGCTTCTACTGCTACCTTCTCACTGAGACTTATGGAAGTCAGTGAATTTTCCTGTGAGGCAGGAGCTGTG
>PITA01014002.1:13548-55494 GCA_004023965.1 Spilogale gracilis
AAAAGTTAATGAGAAGCAGCTGGCTGGCTGGCAGAGTCCGTAGAGAATGCGACTTCATCTATGGTTGTGAGTTCAAGGCCCATGTTGGGTGTAGAGATTACTTAAAGACAAAAATGTTTTTAAAAAATAAAAAGTAGTAAGAAAAAAGGTCTCATAATGCACATGAGTTCAAGATGGGAGCAGAAAACTATAGGCTCATGGGGTCCCTTTACAAATAATAGCTTTTAATCAGCTTCCCAGTGTGCCATCAATAGCAGAGATCAGATGATTTCTGTCTAGAAATATTTAGACTCAATTTTTTTTTAATTTTTTTTTTTATTTGACAGAGAGAAACACAGCCAGAGAGGGAACACAAGCAGGGGAACTGAGAGAGGGAGAAGCAGGCTTCCCACCAAGTAGGAAGCCCTATGTGGGGCTCGATCCCGGGTCTCCGGGATCATGACCTGAGCGGAAGGCAGTTGCCCAACCATGTGAGCCACCCAGGCGCCCCAAGACTCAATTTTTTTTTAACCTGAAATAATGTGAGGATCTTTTTCCTTTTCCTTCCTTCCTTCCTTCCTTCCTTCCTTCCTTCCTTCCTTCCTTCCTTCTCCTTCTCCTTCTCCTTCTTTCGGGAAGCAGCCTTCACACCCAGCATGGAGCCCAACACGGGGCTCCAACCCACCACCCTGAGATCAAGACCGGACCTGAAATGGAGTCAGATGCTTAACTGCCTGAGCCACCCAGGGGCCCCTAATGTGAGAAATGAATTGACATCAGATTTTTTTTTTAAGATTTTATTTATTTATTTGACAGAGACAGAGATCACAATTGGGCAGAGAGGCAGGCAGAGAGAGAGGAGGAAGGAGGCTCCCTGCTGAGCAGAGAGCCCGACGAGGGCCTCCATCCCAGGACCCTGAGATCATGACCTGAGCCGAAGGCAGAGGCTTAACCCACTGAGCCACCCAGGCGCCCTTGACATCAGATGTTATTTGTTTTTCATTCCCTATAACTCTGGCAGGTAAGTATTCATTCATAACAGATTAGAGAACTGATCTGTAGAGATGGCATGTGGTTTGCTAGGTTAGAGCAACTGTGGAATGCTGGAGCAAGGATCCAGACTCAGAATTGTCTGACTTTAATCCATGGCCTTCCCACAACACCATGTCGTCTCCACCACACAGCTCCACGAAAGAGCCACACTTCTTTTTTTTTTTTTTTTAAGATTTTATTTATTTATTTGACAGAGAGAAAGACAGCCAGAGAGGGAACACAAGCAGGGGGAGTGAGAGAGGGAGAAGCAGGCTTCCTGCCGAGCAGGGAGCCCGATGTGGGGCTCGATCCCGGGTCTCCGGGACCATGACCTGAGCCGAAGGCAGTCGCCCAACCAACTGAGCCACCCAGGCGTCCCAAGAGCCACACTTCTGAAGTCACAAAACGTAGAAAGGAAAAGAACCAGTTTAGAAAGTAGAATAGAATTTGGTTCTCATAGATTTCATAGGGGAGACCTTAGAATGATACCTTCACCTGTCTGACAACTGATGGATGTTTTATCTGGGAGATGCTAGTCTTTGTAGTTCTTATTCATAGAAGAATCATTATATATTCATAGAAGAACCACTCATATATTCAACACATATTTATTGTGCCATACATTTCTTGAGGCAGAGGGAAAGAAAGACAAGATACCGTGTTATGCTCCATAACTTACATGTATGAGATAGAGATCTATATACTTTTATATATGTGTATGTATTTTAAGATTTTATTTATTTATTTGACAGAGAGAGATAGCCAGCAAGAGAGGGAACACAAGCAGGGGGAGTGGGAGAGGGAGAAGCAGGCTTCCTGCTGAGCAGGGAACCCAGTGCAGGGCTTGATCCCAGGACCTTGGGACCATGACCTGAGCCACAGGCAGATGCTTAACAACTGAGCCACCCGGGTGCCCCTATATAATTTCTTATATATAAAAGAAACTTAGTTGCCCTGTGGGGCTTACTATCTAGGTGGGGCTGTAGGGGACCAATTATAAGTGCACTATAGGGGCTATACTAGAAGCATGGAGGGCATCAAGAGATCAGTGCTTTGGTCAACTTTAGCTTTTATTTATTTATTTATTTATTTATTTATTTATTTATTTATTTATTTATTTATTTTAAAGATAGTAGAATACTTTTTTTCTTTTTTTAAATATTTTATTTATTTGTCTGAGAGAGAGAGCGCGCACAAGCAGGAAGAGGGAAAAGCAGGTTCTCTGCTGAGCGAGGAGCTCAATGCGGGGCTCAATCCCAGCACCCTGAGATCATGACCTGAACTGAAGGCAGACGCTTAGCCAGCCGAGCCACCCTGGCGTCTCAATCAGCTATTATTCCTAAGGCAAATTTATACATGTGTCCAGATAAAGCATTCTAGGGGAACTAATTTTCATCATGCTTGGAATACTTTCATATTTCAAAATTATCTTGGAAACAAGTTTATACAATAGGGACCCCCAGACCTGTGCCAGCCTGGGGTGAAAACAAAATAAGAATGGAGTGACGGAGATTCAGCTCAAATCCTGAGATGATTCTGATCACCCAGGGACAAAGGATATCCCAGCTGAAGTATCCAGATGTGTCCCAAATGTCACAGAAAATCTTGTGGAACTGAGGACTACAGATGGGCTTTATTATTGTGAGCAAGGCCATCCTTAGGAGGGTTTGAGCCTGAGACTGGGCATGGAACCTCTCTTCCCCTAGCCCAACATTTTCATAAGTGTGAATATGGTTTAAAAGATTAAGTCCAGGGGCACCTGGGTGGCTTAGTCATTAAGCATCTGCCTTTGGCTCAGGTCATGACCCTGGAGTCCAGGGATTGAGCCCCACATGGGGCTCCCTGCTTGGCAGGAAACCTGCTTCTCCCTCTCTCACTCCCCTTGCTTGTGTTCCCTCTCTAGCTGTGTTTATCTCTGTCAAATAAATAAATAAAATCATAAAAAAAAAAGATCAAGTCTAGCCTAAAATAAACGGGAACTAATAAAGCATTGGAAGAATTGTACACTTGTTCATACAGAACTTTATTTATTCATCCATTGAGTATTTAGCATCTGATAGGGCCTGTGTGTCAGTGGGGAATGTGAGATGAATACAGCTCTCCTCTCTCAAGAACATGCATTCTATTTGGGCAGACTGGTGTGAACGTAGCTTTGGGCAGAGCGTCCTAAGAACTTACAGGCGCTGTTGGAACAAGCAGGCCTAAATTTTCTGAGGGTAAAGAGGGATGGCGATGCTCAGATTTGATTTTGAGGAAAAGGCGGAGGTACTGAAAGCGGAGAGCAGACGAAATGCAAGGCCATGTGGCCGTGAAAGAAATTGCTGGGCTCAGAGGATTGATAGGAGTCCCATGTGGCGGAAACCAGCATTCAGGGCCAGGTGCCGGAGCTGCGGAGAACAGGGACAGATCATGAGGAATACTGTGCATGCCAAAGAGCTTGACGCTTGATGAATAGATAATGAGCAACAAGCCACAAGGAGGCTTAATTCCCCTAATGCCATGATTGTATTTGCATTTCTGATAATCACTGAGAAAGCGGTGAGAGCCATTATAAAAGGCAAGAGCAAAGGAAAGAGCCTACTTGGAAGTCTCCAGGGATAACTTGACACAAGTATTATGAAACCATTTCCACTATCCAATATTTAAATAATATAGAAACTATTTCAGGAACAACACATTATCCTACTAATGGGTATTTAGGTTGCTTCTAATTTTTTTATTATTAACTATGAATATGCTTATATTGGTGTTCAATAAATTGCTTATGGAAAAGATTACTTCTCGAAATAGTCTTTTAAAAAACTAGATACCCATCTTCTTGGCATGGCTAAATAGGTTTTTGGAATATTAAAGGATGGGTGAGAAGGTGAAATGACTCTAACATGACTTTAGGCCCAACTAATATCAGCCAAAATATGACTGAGCCCAGGACTGCAGAGAATAATACTAGTCTATCAGTGTTGGAGATGGGGACGGACCCTTCACAGCTCTTGCTCTGGTCTCAATGTTTGTGTCCCCCCAAAATTCATATGTTGAAAGCCCAACTATTAATGTGATAGTATCAAGACATAGGGCCTCCTTTTGGGAGGTGATTAGGTCATGCGGGTGTAGTCCTCATGCATGGGTTCGTTATTCTTACAAGAGACCCCAGAGAGCACTCTCACCTCTTCTGCCAAGTGAGGACACAGTGAGAAGATGGTTGTTTATGAACCAGGAAGCCAACTCTGGCTGGACACTGAATCTGCCAGGACCTTGACCTTGGACTTTTGGCTCCACAACTGTGAGAAATAAGGGTTGCATAAGCCACCCAGTCTATACTATTTTATCAGAGCAGTGCAGGTGGATTAAGAGAGCTCGCATGGAAACACTTGGGAAGAGAAGGCACAAGCGGTGGAAATGTGATATATTTTTCCTGGGAAGGCTTGCACCTAAAGAGGAATCTGGTGATAAAGGGGAGAAATCAGGCTAAGTGGAAAAAACTTTCACAGCAACACAGTATATGAAGCTGATATCCCAGGCAGTATTCAGGAGGTAGTGCCCCACCAAATGACCACCATTGCTACTGTTGGTTGGCTGTAAGCATTGTTCCTAGAAGGTCATTGACTTACAAGAATACCCTCCACTTTCCCCTGTCTGTGGCAGCTCTCTGACTAGTGGTCCTTTAATCATCAAAATAACTGAAACCCTAGGGGTGCCTGGGTGGCTCAGTTGGTTAAGTGTCTGACTATTTCAGCTCAGATTGTGATCTCAGGGTTCTGGGGCCCCTTCTTGAGCCCTGCATTGGTCTCTATGCTCAGCAGGGAGTCTGCTTAAGGATTCTCTTTCCTTTTCCTCTGCCCCTCCCCCAGCTCAACACCCCTACGTTCTCCTTCTCTAAAATAAATAAATAAATCTTAAAAGAAAAGAACTGAAACCCTTACAAGGCTGAGGTCAGATTTGTTTGGGGGTCACATCTTCCTTAGGTTTTGTACCAACCCCATCTCTCACAGATTGGTGTTAATTCTCTGTCTAGCCCTACAGGGATGAAGAATTCCCAGTATCATCTTATAGACACGTCTTAAGATTCCTCATACTTTCATAGGCATGGATATACCCCAATATCTCCCATCTAAAGCTGAGCTCCGTTTTCTTGGTTCAACTCTTAAAGACAAGGATAAGGACAGGGGATCAGTTGTGATATTAGAGTTATGACATCACACACTGTGGAACTCAAGACTGGCGTGGAAGTCTTGGGCATTGGACTAGATTAGAACTGTCGGCCGAATTCCATATCTAGCAGGTTAGTATGCGCAGATTTAGTAATGACTAGTTCTCCTGATTAGTCACATAATTAAAAAATTCTCTTACCTGAGAAAACAGAAGAGTCTTAAGTATCCTAAAACCATAGTGGGGGAATCCATGTTTGGCTGTTTCAAATGACTACCAGCCCATACTTAAGGAAGATACTTTTTTTTTTAAGATTTATTCCTAACTCATCTCTATACTCAACATGGGGCTCAAACCCACAATCCTAAGATCAAGAGTTGCATGCTCCACCAACTGAGTCAGCCAGATGTTCCAAGAACATATTTTTTCTCTCTAATTTACAGAAGACAGAAGTCGGGGGCGCCTGGGTGGCTCAGTTGTTAAGCGTCTGCCTTTGGTTTAGGGTCCTGGGATCGAGCCCCGCATCAGGCTCCCTGCTCTGCGGGAAGCCGACTTCTCCCTCTCTCACTCCCCCTGCTTGTGTTCTCTCTCTAACTGTGTTTCTCTCTGTCAAATAAATAAAATCTTAAAGAGAGAGAGAGAGAGAAATTGTGGGAAAGGACAATGGCATGCTCAAAGCAGAGTTACCCAAAGAGATTTTAATCCACTTGCAGCTATGTTCTCATGGAGTCTCTCTAAAGCCCTCCCTTCTCATATCCTTTTTTCTCTCGACTGATGGAGAAGAGCCCAGTCCTCTTGACTGTTCCAGTTGTCTGACCCTCATATCTCCACATATTTGGGATATTTGGAACAGCTGAGCCTATACTGTTTCAGCTCAGCCACTGATTTGTTGGATGAGTATTTAAAATTAAGGCTGCTTGGCCATAAGATAGGGAAAGGCTATAGTTTATAGCCACGGGATCTCAGCCAGATCCCTACAAATGTCCTTCTGAAGTTGGTGGAGAAGTACAAACTTGGCGAGAGTGGAGATCATCTGCCACACCAGAGTTACAATTGACTGGATCCATGTGAATCCAGAGGGCAGACTCAACTCAGGCTCAGGCCTGGTCAAAATTTTGCCCATGACTTGAATGAGTACAACAGTGACAACCTGATGAATCTACAGCTGACATGAAGCCAGAGGAGACAGTGGATATAGAGGATATCAGAATCAGAATCCAAAAAGAGCTCAACAGGCTGGAGCAACTGGGAGAATCTGGCAAGATGGAAGTGGACAGGGGAGAAAAGCCAAGTACACAGGTACTAGGTGAGAAGATGGGCTTCCCATAGCATATATGTGAAGGACTTAAGACTAGGTTAATGTACAGGAACAGAGAGATGTGCTAAGATGAATAAGGCTATAGTTATAGAAGCATAATGTCAACAGTAAGGGAGGTGATTGACCTGATCCACTTGATGCTAGTGTGACCACATCTACCAATTTACTCCTCATTCTAGGAACACCCTGTAAGAAAACAAATATTAGGGTATATACAGGACAGTAAAAGCGCTTGAAATCATGTCTTCAAAGGAATGGTCAAAGGAATTCAGTATTTCACCTAGAACCAAAGATTTTTATCTAAAAGAAAAAAATATTAATTGTGACATGCTTTCTGTCTTGAAATATGGAGAACTCTGACATGCAGATGCAGAATGAAGTTGGGCCATTTGGCAGGGACATTTTGGGAGGAAGGCATCCCTCAGAGAATGATAGAATAGATGATGCCCAAGGCCCCTTCCAGTTCAGAGAGGCTATGGCCTTATCTTTCTGGTGTATCACAGGACCCCTGTGTGTCTTATTTCCTCATGTATAAATGATCTCTGAGCAGAACTCTGATCTCCAAGATCTTTTTCTGCTTTAACAGACTGTATTTCTGTATCTCACAGGCTGGGTACAGATGGGAGTTAATACATACTTGTTCCAACTTACCTCATTCCATTGAATGAGAGCAATGGGAAAAATGCATTCTGCATCAGGAAAGGCTACATGAGGAGAGAGAACCTGCTGTTACCGCTGAATTGTGTCCCTCCAAAATTCCTATGTTGAAATCTTAACTCCCAGTACCTCAGAATGTCTCAGGATGTGACTGTATTTGGAGACAGGGTCTTAAAAGACCTAATTAAGTTAGAATAAGTCATATGAGAGGGCCTAATCCAATACAAATGGTGTCCTTATTAAAAGAGAAAATTAAGGTATAGGCAAGTCTGTGAAGACACAGAGAGGGGATGGCCATCTGTAATCCAAGAAGAGAAGCCTCAGAAGAAGCCAACCCTGCCAATGCTTTTGATCTCAAACTGCTAGCCTCCAGAATTCTGAGAAAATGAATTTCTATTTTTCAAGCCACCTAGTCCATGGTAGTTTGTTACAGTAGCCCTAGCAGACTTGTAGACCTGCTATTTTCACATCTTCCCACACATGGCACGTAGAAGAGGAATGGAAGGTTTTGTTTCTGAAAACCTCTTCCACAAGTGTCAAACTACAGGGGCCTCTGGGTGGCTCAGTCGGCTGAGAATCTGACTCTTGATTGCGGCTCAGGTCATGGTATCAGGTCATATCATGTGAGATCTAGTGCTCAGCGTGGAGCCTGCTTAAGATTCTCTCTCCTCCCTCTGCCCCTCCCCTGTCCCCACTAGCTTGCTCTCTTTCTCAAAAAAAAAAGTGTCAAATTTTAAGTACACTACTAGGATTTATGCTTACATTTCATCTATCCTCAGAAATATGAAGTTTTTCCTTTAGTTGCAGATTTTTGCAATTAGAACAGACTTTACACCACATATCCCAAACTGGTGACCCAAACAAGTTGAATGTTGTCACAAACATGTTCTCTTTTGATCCCCACGTATTAAGTTTTTTTTTTTTTGGTATAATGGCAAATAATTAAAACTTGAGGGGCTTTCACACTAAAGCCTGTATTTCTGGCTTCTCTTAGAAAACCAGAAGATTTAGCTTCAATGGGCCTTCCCTATAATAGTCTGTTGGAGTGAAGTAGTGGTCCTCTTTTTAGATGAGAAATGTATTCTTCACATACTACAGTCCCCACCTGGACTCCTGCATTCATTTACCTGACCTTGTTCAGGATTTGTATCTGTGACTCCTGTCAACTAAAAAGGCCAAAAATCTGTAGCTCTATACCTTGCAGAAGGTCATCACAGAATTTCCTCTCTGCAGCAAGAGTTATATGATTATAAATGTCATACTTTCTTTGCCTTTTATTCAATAAGCCAAGTCTATACTACATTTGGCTCTTTGGATCCTGACTAAAAGTTGAGTGTGAAATTGGGAGCATGCTACCATGAGAACAGGCCAGAGAAGCAGGGAGGGCTCAGTCTTAAGGAAGACTGAAGACAGGAGACTGGAGGACTAGTTGACCTTGGCCTCCGGGCAACCTGATCAGATACTCCAAATAATTACCATCCCAGCCTGCCAACAGTATTGCATTCACAAAGGATAATTTAAATTGCCAAGAACAACAAGGAAATTGATCTTGCTTCAAGCTCTCCAGATTCAAGCACAGATTCACACATGCTGGCCAAGGTTACCGTCTCTTGTTGTGCTTCTTTGAGATGTACCCATGCTATGGAGCTACAGTCTGCGTGAAATGTCTTCACCTGTTCTCTTCCTAGACCACTGGAGAAATTGGTTTAAGATCTGATGAAATTCTAAAACATTTGGAATGTCTCTGGAGAGCTTAAAATATGTTTTGTTGCAAGGGAAAGACCTATGAACAACTATAGTAGTCGTAAAAAGAACAGCTATGACAGAGACAACATTTCCTCAAAAGATGGAAGGAAGGGGGTGCCTAGGTGGCTCAGAGGGTTAAGCCTCTGCCTTCAGCTCAGGTCATGATCTCAGGGTTCCTGGGATGGAGTCCCGCCATCAGGCTCTCTGTTCGGCGGGGAGCCTGCTTCTTCCTCTCTCTCTGCCTGCCCCTCTGCCTATTTGTGATTGATCTCTGCCCCCCCCCCAAAAAAAGATGGAAGGAAGGAGCAGAATGTCCCTTTATGCCGTGTCCATTGCATTGAGCAACTTTTCACAAGGCTGTGTGGTTGTGCCATAGCACTTTCAGGATGGTAGCCATGGTAGGAGGAAGAGAAGAAGGACTCATAGACAGTTCACCATGCCTCTTTCTGATCAAACAAGGGTCAGGAAATAGAGAAACACAAATAGATCCCACAAAAATATATCACTTACTTCTCATACAGTGATGACAGGAAGAAGATTTCCTTGCTGGAAACGTCTGTTTTTATCTTATGGCTTTTGGGACCTGGCAGTTGAACCAGGTGTCAACTTTCAACCTAAAATCCAGCAATGGGAAGGGGAAAATAGGGCTTCCTAAGAACCTAATTCAGAACAAAACTGTACTTAGGTTCAGGTAGAAGCTCAGCCTGGAAATAATGTCATGCTATATTACACAACCCAAATCTCATCATGTAACTAACTGCCTTGCTTGAAATTATTCAGTGGTTCTCCTTGTGTCCAAATTTCTTGGTCCAGTTTTGATCCTTGACTGCCTCCCTAGACTCATCTTCTACTATACATCTTTAGAGCTCTGACCACCATGGCTTTCTTTACGTTCTCATATCTCTCTTCTGTCTCCTCTTAGGATGTGTTCTTCCCTCTACCCAAAATACTGCCTTCAACGCATCCTTTCAGTTTTCAGCATGATCATCACTTTTTCTCAAGCAGGCCTTCTCTTAATGCTACATTAGGTAAAAGGCTGCCCATCATTCCATTTCTCCAAGGGCTCCATACTATGTATAACTTGACACTTCTCACACTTATTTTAAATTTCTTGTTAATGTCTGGCTTCCTGGCTCTCTGTGTAGGCTTTGAGAGCAGAGACTGTGTCTTGGTTATGTTTGTATATTTTGCAATTAGCAGCAGCTGGCATAGAATCCATGTGTAAGAAGTATTTAATGACTACAGTAAAGGTTTTCAGAGAAGTAAGAACACTCATTTTGAAAATCTGAGATGATCTTAATCTTCTTTCTTCTGGGCAGACCTTGTTTTGGCTCAGGAAAATGGGGATCTTTCAACCTCGACTCCTCTAGAAAAGCAGAAACCATAACTCACTTGGTAGTTCATCTTTGGGTTCTACATAGGCAACCTTTGGATAAATCTGACTTAATTCCATTGCATTGCATAATCATACATCTTTCTTATTTACCATGCATGTTACCAAACCTCTAGTTCTTTGTCAATAAACTTATCATAAAGAGTTACTTTTTGTATTGTTTATCTCATGACCTTGCCTCTTTGTTCTGTGCCCTAACAGACCCAGCCATCCTCCAGCTTCCACCTGGACTACAAGCAACTTGTTTTCATGTAAACACTCTATTAGTTTGGTATTTAGCAAAATAAATTACCCTCCATGGAGCACCGTTGGCCAGTGTGAGGGAAGGTGAGGGGATGTGATCCTTTGATCCTGTGTGAGTGACAATATCACAAATGCCATCATCATAGTTGGCACTGGGGCTGCTGGTGCTGAGGACAAAAGGGTGGCACGAGCCACCTCCCCGGAAAACCAGTCCTGAAAACGATGTCCAGCTGGGAGCCTGCTGAATGCAGAGCCCTGGCCTGAACGCTGTGCGGAGGCGCCGAGACAAGGAAAGGAAAGGTATTTTGCCCTCTGAAAGGACCCTATCTTTCCTCAGGCCACAGGCATTGAAAGAGGCCTCCTTTGTGCCAGCTTAGGTGTTAGAGGCTTGGCATTTAGTAATTTACCCTCCCCGTGGTGCTCACAGTCTGGCGTGGGGGTGGGGTGGGAGGAGTTCTTATCTAAAAGAAGTATTTCCTGTCCTTGTGTTATCACAGACTCACATTAAAGATGTCACATAAATGCAAATATAGCCTCACAGAGGCATTAAACACAGAACCTGCAGGAGCAGATAGTCAGTCTTGGAAAAAAGACTAAAAAGGGCGTAAGGTGCCACTTCTGTCACTCCCTGCTTCCAGTCTCTTGTAGCTGGCTTGTTTCTGCCTCACTCTTCTCCCGTGTGCTGTTAGGAAGCAGCACTAAGGCAAAACCATCCAAGAGGCAACTCACCATTCAAGTAGACCATGCCCAATCCCCTACTGCTGTGGGCCAGTCCTCAATGGCTCATCCTCCTGGCTCCCCTGTTGTAAGTTTTCTCCTACTTCACCGTCCTGAGTCTCTTCTCATGGGTGGAAAAGAGATTGAACTCAGTCCATCTGTAGCAGGGTAGAGCAGCAAGAGATCCTTAGGACCGCTCTCCCAGGCAGCGAAGCATTTCCTCCCAGTGCCCGTGTTGGACTGCCCCAGGAGCCAGAGAAAACTGGCTGTTTAGCACTCCATGAAAGCACTGCCCCTTCCAAAGATTTCAAGTTTGATACGACATTTCAAAACAGTCTTTCATGGAGCAAATTCAAACTTGGTGAGGCTCCTTTTCATTTGTTTCACAGGCTGGTATTTTTTGGAAGGGTAAAGCCACAGATGTAGATTGATTTTTTTCTTTCTTTCTTTTTTTTTTTTTTTAAGTTAAGTCTATGCTCAGTGTGGGGCTTGAATTCATGACCCCTGAGATCAAGAGTTACATGCTCTACCGACTGAACCAACCAGGTGCCCTCAGTTTGGTGTTTTTTAATTTGGGATTAGATATGAGAAACTTCAACATCTTTTTAATGCTTAGAGTCAGTAATTTGCCACTCCTTCAAGTCAGGGGCTTTATGGGCACATCTGACCTAAATTTACCATCCAGGGGAATTATTCTCACAGGAGGAATTCCCAGTTGTGTAGAAGCAGGGTGACTGGGAAGGGATAGGACGCTAAAACATGCACAATAAGATGAACTTAATACGGATGGATTTCTTCATAAGATGCCACTTGCTTTCTAATGATATCCTGGTGTATGAACTTTGTGGACACTACTTCCGGGAGATGTTTTATGTAAAAGGTTTCTGTGGTCAAATAATGTTGGAAAATATTGCACCTTTTATCTCCATCATGGAGATTCATGACGTACATTAGCATATACAATCTCCCAAGCAGTTGTGCAGTAAAGGAACTAGTTTCACTTAAAAACACAAAAAAAATCAGTGTTTTTCAAATGCATCTAATCACAGCAAGAAAAAAATTTAAGTCCTGTAACTCTGATTAATACCCTGCAGTATTGTGTGGTGCACAAATTGAAAATTGCTACCCTCGTATTTGCTTTCTTTTGGTGACGGGATGGTTTTTTTCAGAAGAAACATTTGTCATATGTCCTGTCAAGTAAATCACTGTTTTCCTGTCAGCTGATTCCCTTGATGGAAACAATAAATTTGCACGCTGACCCACATGAGTGCTCCCCAGAATTCATATCCAGGTGATTTCATGCTAGAGCATTAGTTGGCTTTTCTTTCTCTCCTTTCCTACGGCTTTCACCCCTTGGTGATGGGAAGGGCGTGTGACTCCAGTGAACCCAGCATTTTTATGGGCTGCTGTCAGCAGAAGACTACCTGTGCTAGCCAAAGGAGTCTAAAAATGGACAAGATGAACACGTCACGTTGAAGGAACATGTGTTCTCAGTTTTAAGGGCTAATTTTGCCTTCTGCTGGGTATTTAATTGAAATGCTTGTAGGCTCAATAGGGAGTCAGGGGAGCGAAGCAAAGAAAGGACGAAAAAATTTCGTTTTATCAAAATGTGAGCGCCGCAGCTATTCCATTTTCTCCTCCCCACCCTTCCCTCTTGCTCTCAAACAAAAGCTCGGAGTGTGTCTATTTCTTTTACTCCCACTATAAGCTTTGAGCTGGGAAGGGGAGTGTGTCCAGCGAAACACTTGCTCTCTCGGAGCCCTTAGCAGAGCCACCGCACTGAAATGGGAAATTGCTATAGGAATTCTGCTCGAGTGGGAATCTGCTTACCAGAAACTCTTTGTTCACCACTGTCGCAGAAACATCTATTGTGAATGTGAATATTTTGTCCTCCGAAAATTCTTCCTTTTTCTTCCTCCTCTCCAACCCCTGCTTTGTTTGTGTTTGTTTGTTTTAATGGTGGGTCTGCAGCCTTATTCTCAGAGTGCCCATCATGGGACAGTGGGATCCTGGGATGGTACTGCTTATAAGGGCAGGCTCACAGAGAAAGCTGGTCTCTGGTGCTTCAAGGGGAAAAATCACCCTTCCCTCCCCTCAGATCAGGGTGAAAACAAGAAAATGAAATTAGCCAGTTCAGCGCTGACGAGATACCAGCACTGCGCTACAAACTTTCCATGTATTTTCTTATTTCATCCTATTTCCATTTTACAGATGAGAAAACAGAGGCTCATCCAGGTAACTTGCCCATAGTCAAACACTCTGCATGGCACGGAGCCAAGATTTGAAGGCTGATGCCAAAGTTCATGATATTGGCCCTTGTACAGTATATTCATTCACTCCTTCCACAAACGTATCAGGCAGTGTTCAGCTAGTGGGGAGGCAGGAGTGGGGACAAAGAATGAAGGCTTTCCTATGCTGCTTCCACTCCAGGGGAAAGACAGAAAATGCAGAGCAAAGCTTGTAATTTCAGGTACCAAGAGGAAAAACTAAGCAGGGTAATAGGATCAAGAGTATGGGGGAGGGGGCGTCTCCTCTGCCCAGAGTGAGTGGTCAGGGAAGGCCTCTCTGAGATGCTGCTAGAATGGGATCACCTTATTCTCCCTCATTTTCTCAAGGACACCTGCAAGCTGGTGATCCTGGCTAATGCTCTTGGGGCTCTGGATTTACAGACCCTGACAGATCTCTCTGCCTTAGGGTACCTCTGGAGAACCCTATTTCATTGGGAAGACAAAGTTGGCATTCCTTCACAGAAATATGTTGGACTGTGTCTTTAGAAATATGCTGGTTGGTGTGTCCTTTAGAATTGTCCAGGAGAAAGGTGCACTCACCTTTTGACAAAAGCATTCATTTTACTTGACAGGTGAACCCTATTCTTCTACTAACAGTGGGTGACAGTTGCCAAGCACTTGCCATGTCATGTGTCAGATGTGGGTCTAAGGGCTTTATATGTGTCATTTCGTTTAATGCTGACAATCAGTTGAAAGGGAGATTATCTGAGCTTTGGCTGCCATAACAAAATACCATAGACTGGGTGGCTTAAACAACAGAGATTAATATTCTCACAATCCTGGAGGTTAGAAGTCCAAGATCAAGGTGCTGGCATGGTTGAGTTCTCTTAAGAACTCTCTTCCTGGCTTGTGGACAGCCTCCTTCTCCTTGTGTCCTTACATGGAGGAGAGAAAGAGAGGGAGAGGAAGGATGTCAGCTGTATGATGTCTATTATGAGGGCACGAATTTAATCTCAACCTAATTATCTCCCAACAGCCCCAGCTCCAAATGCCATCCCACTGGGGGTTAATAATTAAATATACAGGGGTGCCTGGGTGGCTCAGAGGGTTAAGCCTCTGCCTTCGGCTCAGGTCATGATCTCAGGGTCCTGGGATCCAGGCCCGCATCAGGCTCTCTGCTCAGCAGGGAGCCTGCTTCCCCCTCTTTCTCTGCCTGCCACTCTGCCTACTTGTGATCTCTCTCTCTGTCAGATAAATAAATAAAATCTTTTAAAAAAAGAATTAAATATACAAACTTTAGGGGAACATAGTTCAATCCATAGCAGAAATGTCATTATTACTGCCCTTCTACAGGTAAAGAAACAGGTATAAAATGCTCAGGTAATTTGCTCAAGGTCACATGCAGTAGAACTAGTATCCAATTATTTTTGGTTTGACACATATCAAAAACTATGTTTGTGAGGAAGAAGAAAATGGCACAATATTAGTAGCCCTGAATCAAAATCATGAATTCTAAAAGTGTTTAACAACAACAGCAAAGTAGCAAAGCCCTACAATTTCTAAACTAAGGAACAAACCTTAAAGGGAAGCTTCTTTAAAAAGTCCTATATCCTGGCATACCAGGGTGTAAACTAATTTTTTTTTTTTTTAGAGAGAGAGAGAGAGAAAGAAAGAATTCACATGATTGGTGGGCAAAGAGAGAGGGAGAGAGAGAATCTCAAGCAGGCTCCACATCCAGCATGGAGTTCAACATCGGGCTTGATCTCATAACCCTGAGATCATGACCTAAGCCAAAAACAAGAGTCGGATGCTTAACCAACTGAGCCACCTACATGCCCCTGTGTGCAAAGCTTTTTAAACTGCATGTTAATAAAATGCTCTTGACCACTGTGCTATGTAGCTTCTTTCCATGTGGAAGGATGACCAGAAGGATTCCTTAGTTCAAATCATATGCTCTCCTTTCTCTTCAGACATTGAATGAAAGAGACTCAGACCCTACTGTACAACAAAAAAAGTTTTTGCTTTAAAAAAGCAAATATCTGTCAAGCAACTCTCCTGGCTCTAATTCCATGAGCATCATGTAAACTTCTGGTAAAAATTTAACTTAACCTGTTGAGTGTCTTGCACAAAAAGTGTAAGATACTCAGACCTGAACATTCTGGAATGCATTTTTCATTATCAACACTTGTCTTTCCAGTTGTTACACATCATTTGTTGTACATTTGACTGGCATGAACTAGTCCCCAAGTCTTAGCACCACTGGGGGCAATGACAAAATAGTTTCTGGGTCTCTAAAATTGAAGATTTTTCCAGACTCCATGTTGTCTGTTGTCCTCAGCTTAGTAATTTCCTCCTTCACACTTGTCATTGATCCAATGAAGGCATACACTCACAATACTTCTTTTCCTTGATTGAACTCTGGATGATCACAGGTTAGGGTGGCTTACTTTTACAGCTGGCTCACCTTATTGATTATATAGAGATCTTTACCTTGATCAGTATTGTACTATAAAGGATAACTCTAGATCCTGTAGCTATTACAATACCATTTTTTTCTTGGACGGAGGAGTTTGGAATTTATTCCAAAAATAATCAAAGATCTATGGAAGGTCTGAGTCAAAGGGGCGTGATCAGAGTTATGAAGGACAGACTGGCATTGGAGAGGTCTGTAAGAATCTTACTACACTGTTTCAAATTCAATCAACTTTCAGTGCTATAGTCATCCCACATTGATACGGTTTGGATCCATTTGCTTCCCTATCCCTCTCCACCCCCACCCCTCGTCATCACCCTAGTCCAAGCCATTATCACTTCTCACTTCATTTCCTATAAAGTTTTAACAAGTCTCCTTGCTTCCTCTTTTTCTCTCACTAAAATCAATGTTCTACATGGTTACTAGAGAATTTGTTTTTTAAAAAAATAACTTCATTTTGATATAATTCATACACCCTAAATTCACCCATTTAAAGTGTAATGCCCAGATTACAAGATCCCCAAAGACCACCAGGGAGCCAAGTCCGATGCAAAAGCAAAGAGCCTTTATCCAAGCTAGCGCGGGCTCAGTCTCCCACATCCGCGGACGCAGTGGCAAGATGCTGAGAAAGAGAGGGAGCCTCGAGTTTTGAGAGCACAGTAGTTTTATAGGGGTGTGATGTCAGTTGGTGGCGCGAAGTTCATGGCTTATGCGGATTGGCCAGGAGCAGTGGGTCTGGTGGTGAGATGTGGTCAGCTTACTTGGACTTTAGTAATGTCCTTCCATATTCTTTATTGGCTAACTCAAGGGTGAGCAAGGCCAGGGTTGGGCAATATTCTTACATTTGCGCATGGTTTTTCTGGGGAGGAGTCAAGCTGGGGATTTGCACAAAATGGAGTCAGTCTTGCTCTGCCTTTTCAAAAGTACACAATTAAGTGGATTTTAGTGTATTCACAAGATTGTGCAACCATTGCAAGTGGTTTATTTTTTAAGGTTTTATTTTATTTATTTTTAAATATTTTATTTATTTTCTTTGAGAGAGAGAGAAAAAAGAACGAGCCGGGAGAGGGAGAAGTAGGATCCCTGCCGAACAAGGAGCCCAATGTGGGGCTCAATCTCAGGATCCCAGGATCATGACCTGAACTGAAGACAGACATTTAACTGACTGAGCCACCTAGGCATCCCTTAAAGATTTTATATTTAAGTTATCTCTACACCCAACATGGAGCTTGAATCACAACCTTAAGGTCAAGAGTTGCATGTTCTGACTAAGCCAGCCAGGCACCTGAAAGTGTCTAATTTTTAGAGACTTTAAAACATTTTAATTATGCCTCAAAAAGCCCCATATCTATTAGCAGTTACTTCTCATTCCTCCTTCCTCCCAGCTCCTGACAACCACTAATCTAATTTCTGCCTCTATAAGTTTGCTGATTCTGGAAACTTCATATAAATGGAATCAAAAAATATGTTGCTCTTCGTGTCTTGCTTCTGACACTTAGTGTAATGCTTTCAAAGTCTGTCTTTGTTGAAGCATACATCAGCACTTCATTCCTTTCTATGACCAAATGATATTCAATTGTATGGACATACCACATTTTACATTTCCACCAGGAGTGTGTGAGGTGCCCAGTTTCTTCACACCTCTCATCAGCATTGGTTATTGTCTATCATTTTTATTATAGCCATCTTAATGGTTGTGAAGAACCATCTCATTGTGGTTTTAATCTGTGTTTCCTTGATGAATAATAATGTTGAGAATCTCTCAATGTACTTATTGATTTCTGGTATATCATCTTTTCTTTTTAAGATTTTATTTATTTATCTGACACAGAGAGAGAGAGAGAGCACAAGCAGGGGGAATGGGTGGGAGGGGGAGAAACAGATTCCCTGCTGAGCAGGGAGCGTGATGTGGGGCTTGATCTCAGGACCCTGGGGTCACAACCTGAGCCAAAGGCAGATGCTTAACTGACTGAGACACCCATGTGCCCTGAATTTTGATATATCATCTTTGAATAATTGTCTATTCAGTTCCTTTGCCCATTTAAAAAAAATAAGGTCATCTTCTTATTAATGAGTTATAAGTGTACTTTACATATTGTAAATATAACATCAGATATATGGTTTGCAACTCTTCTCCCATTCTCTGACTTGTTTTTTCACTTTTTTGATGGTATGGTTTGTGGCACCAAAGTTTTTAATTTTTATAAAGCCTAATCTAGTTTTTTTTTTTCCTTCTGTTTCTTATGCTTTGAGGTCATCTCTAAGAAGGTTTGCTTAACTCTGGTTCATGGAGCTTTACTCCTCAGTTTTTCTTTCAGAAATTTTATAGCTTCAGCTCCTATATTTATAGCTTTGATCTATTTTGAATTAATTTTTGTGTATGATTGAGGTAGGGATCCAATTTCATTCTTTATATAGAATGAGCTAGGGCTCCAATTTCATTCTTTATATTCATTTCTTTATATAGCACTATTTGTTGAGACAACTACAGAGATCTTTTAAAAATATAGATCAGACCATAATCCTTCTCTGATTAAAACTTTTAATAACTTTCCATTGCACTTACAATAAAATCCAAATTTCTCCACCTACCTCTTCACTCTCATTTTATGCCACTCTCTCTTGCCCACTAGGCTGTCAGGTCTCTTATTTCCTAGAATAAACAATGCTTAGTTTTTCCTTAGTTTCCTCATTTTTCTTCATTTCTCACCTTTTTTTTCCTTTTTTTAAGATTTTATTTATTTATGTGGCAGAGAGAGCACAAGCCAGGAGACAGAGAGAGGGAAAAGCAGGCTCCCCACTGAGCAGGGAGCCCAGTGCTGGGCTCTATCCCACCACCTTGGGATCATGATCTGAGCCAAAGGTAGCCTCTTAACCAACTGAGCCATTCAGGCATCTGTTATTTCTCACCTTATCATCTCCTCATAGATGATTTTTATCAACTTTTCTCCTAAGGTAGATTTTCTATCCCATCCCACTTATTTCCTATATCATCTCCTATAATTTTCTTCAGAGTTTATATCTATATCTATATGCATTTATTTTACTACTTTAGTTTTTTTACTTTTGAGTACTACTTCTTCACATTTTCCAGTGTTTTGCATATTGTATACATTTAATTCACAAGTCATGTTGTTAGAAACTAGAATTTACTATTAGATGGGACATAAAAAAATCACCTATCAATTACTCCTACTTTACAGACCCAAAAACCAAAGTCTAAGGAATGTGAAAAAGTTGTCTGGGGTAGAAAGAGTTGATTTTGAGAACTCTAATTCTCACACTGATTTGCCCTATTCCAATGTGATGCATTTTTTGCAAATTTCTTATAGAAATGACATTAGTTTTCTAAGCTTTCTTTCTAAAATGCCTGGAATGGGCCCTCAAATGTATGGACAAGACCCGGTTGGGAAGACCGGAAGTCACGCTTCACAAGAGCACAACATCAGGCGCCTTCTTTGTTTCTCTCTCTTTGGCTGTCCCTCCTCCTCCTCCCTCTGGCTCTCTCTTCTTCCGGGTCAACCGCCCCAGCGCCACTACCCCCGAGGCCCCGCCTCCTTCAGGGCCGCGTGCCCGGCGCTAACATGGCGTCAGGCGCTTCTGCTCTGGGGGAAGTGAGCTCACATTACTCCGGAAGGGAAGGCGGGGAAAGAGCCCGCGGGTGGGTGACCCGCCGTGGGGTTGTGGGTGGGGCGGCGGCGGCAGCTGTGGTATTCACGTTTGGGGCTGGAGAGACGGAGAGAGGCTTGCCGGCCCCTGGGAGCCCAGTCGAGGTCCCAGGGCCGGCGCGGTTGGAGGAGGTCGCTCCGACAGGCTTGCCACCCGCCGGAGGAGAGACGGCCGTGGGAGCCGGCGTCCCGCCCCCGGCGGCCTCCTTCCCCGTCCCTCCTCCCGGACTGCGCGCGGCGGCCACGGATCTGTCTCGGGGGCTGCGGCGGGAACCGTCGAGCGGGCTGGACGGAACCCTCCCTCAGAGGACCGGCTGGAGGAGAAGAGAGAGCGCGGTGCGTCAGGCGGTCAGCTCAGAGGTCAGGCCTCGGGGTCGCGGTCCGTGGTCCTCCGTCCTTCGCCCAGCCCTCTTGGCTAGAGTCCGCGACCTCCCCACGCTGCTTCAGTCTCTCTTTTGAGTATGCCACCAAACCCTCTGGCAGGGTGAGCTTTTTCCCTCCTTGCTTTTGCCGGGAAGGAGAGACATATTTAAAGGATCTCTGTCCTCCTTGCTACCCCTGCCGTCTTAAAAGTTTTCCTTTGGTGTAGGAGTGCTTGTATTCATTCCCTGCACCATTTGATGATTCCTCCTCCAGCCGCGGGCTTGATTTAGTAACTGGGATCACTTTCAGATCAAATCTTAAAAATTATCACCTACAAAACTCCGCCGCAGAGTTGTTCTCTCCCCAAGAAAGGCAAATGGACTTCGGAGTGAAGATGCAGGGGGGTGAACCAGTGTCAACAATGAAAGTCTCGGAGAGTGAAGGGAAGCTGGAGGGCCTGGCCACAGCGGTGACCCCAAACAAGAACAGCAGCAACAGCAGCTGTGGGGGTGGAATCAGCAGCAGCAGCAGCAGCAGCAGCCGCGGTGGCAGTACGAAAGGCTGGCAGTACAGGTATGACACTTTCTTCAAGGTGATTTCCTCAGGTGGGGGTAACTCGGCTGGAGCCTGCCTTTCTGCAGTTGTTGAAAGGTAAAGTTACCCACTGACTTCCCGAAGCAACATCTCAGTTGGACCTCAGGATCTCATCCTTCATTAGCAAAATTTTCATTCATTCATTCGTTTATTCAACAGGTTATTTATTGAAGGCCTTTTGGAGACTATACATAAATGTATGTCTCAGCTTCCTCTAACATCCCTAGAGTTCATCATTCTTCCTCTGATTTGGTTTTTCTGTACTCACTTCTGTTTTTCCCCCGTATTGTAATTTGTTCACAGGCCTGCCTCCCCCGCTAGACTGTGAGGGCAGGAATTGCTTAACTCAGCTTTCTCCAGAGGCTAGCGCAGGCTAGGTGCTCAAAACATTTGTGAAGTGATTGAATGGAATCATTGAATAGGAAGATTTTTGCCTCAGTCTGTGACTTAGAAGAAGAGCTACACATAAATAATTGGAATACAGGGCAAAGGTACATTTGCTGCTGCCTCTGATACTCTAGACCAGGGAGCCTGAAGATGTTTCCGTTTGAGTTGGTCAGGCCACTCACAAGCTATGTCTTTTTTTTTTTTTTAAGATTTATTTATTTATTTATTTGACAGAGAGAAACACAGCAAGAGAGGGAACACAGCAGGGGGAGTGAGAGAGGGAGAAGCAGGCTTCCTGCCAAACTGGGAACCCGATGTAGGGCTCAATCCCGGGACTCCAGAATCGTGACCTGAGCGGAAGGCAGTTGCTTAACCAACCGAGCTACCCAGGCGCTCTCACAAGCTATGTCTTGTTGAGAAATTCTGCATTTATTAATTTTTATTGATATCAAGAAAATGTTAGGGAAGAGGAAAAGAGTGCTGGAGAAGCAATGGTTGTTTTTTTTGTTTTTTTTTTTTTGATATGTAAAGTACAGAGGGATATAACCATCGAGAATTTTTTAAATTGAGATATATTTGACTGTACAACATGGTTCCATATTTGCATGTGTTTTGGAAATGATCACAGTAGGTCTAGTGAATCTCCATCTCTCTATATAGTTGCAATATATTTTTTTTAAGGTATTATTTATTTATTTTAGAGACCCAGCAGGAGAGGGCACATGTGCCTGTGCAAGAGTGCACCAATACTGGGCATGCAAAGGGAAGGGCAAAAGGAGAAGGAAAGGATCTCAGATAGACTCCCTGCTGAGCATGGAGTTCAACTTGAAGCTCAGAATCAGCACCCTGAGATCACAAGCAGAGCTGAAATCAAGAGTTGGTCACCTAACTGAATGAGCTGAGCCATCTAGGCACCCCAGTAGTTAGAATATTTTTTTATTGTGTTGAGAACTTCTAAGATTTCTCTCTAAGTAACTTATAAATACACAGTATAGTATCTTTTTAAAAAAGATGTACGTATTTATTTGACCGAGAGAGAGAGAGAGAGACAGAGACAGAGACAGAGACAGAGGGAGAGAGAGAAGGAACTGAACACAAGCAAGGGGAGTGGGAGAGAGAGAAGCAGGCTTCCTGCTGAGCAGGGAGCCGGATACGGGACTTGATCCCAGGACCTTGACCTGAGCCAAAGGCAGCTGCTTAATGGCTGAACCACCCAGGTGCCCCACAATATAGTATCATTAATTGTAGTCACCATGCTGTGCATTACATCCCTAGGACTTATTTTGTAACTGGAAGCTTGTACCTTTTGATCACCTTCGCCCAGTTCACAGCCCAACCCTCCACTCCACACAGCCTCTCTGGCAACACCCATCTGCCTCTGTATCTATGAGTTCATTTTTATTTTATTTTGTTTTTTTAGATTCCACATATGAGAGACCATACAGTATTCGCTTACTTATTTCATTTAACATAGTGCCCTCAAGGTCCATCCATGTTGTTGCAAATGGCAAGATTTCCCTTTTTTGTGGCAGAGTAATATTCACTTTATATACCACATTTTCTTTATTTGTTTATCTGTTGGTGGACACTTAGGTTGCTTCCATGTCTTGGCTGTTGTAAATAATGCTGCATTGAACATGGGGGTGCAGATAATCTTTTCAAGTTTAATGTTTTCTTTTTTTTTTCAGATAAATACCCAGAAATAGAGTTGCTAGATCACCAGAATCTTTAGAATAAATGAAATCAGACTGTTTTGTGGTATTGAAACTAAAGGAATGAATTTTGGTTAACTGAAAGGGATTAAAGTTCCAAGATTTTGTAAAGGTTATACGTTTATCATGAATAATATCGTATTGTGAAATATGCATCACTATATTAGCATACAGAAATGAAGTGCAGAATATTATAACTTATTGGTAAGGGATTATAGGGCAAGAAAGTATAGTGAGATATTCAGGCACGCTTTTGGAATCAGCATGATTTTTTTATTTTATTTTATTTTTTTGGTGACTTGAGACTAACCATGTAAAATTATCAGTTACTTGGTAGGGATATTTAGGATATGACTTAAGGAAGCAAAATAAAGTAGTATTCCAAGTCAGAAGTCAGTCTTCTGGTATCCTTAACTTTTTGAAAACTAGTCTCAGTTGAATTGAAAAGTGAAACAGTTTTCTTAGTCTTGGAGAAAGTCATAAAACCATGCATTTTACTTGTGTACTTTGATTCGGAATTGTATTATCCCTTATTTAGGGTATTATTTAATGGTTACATAATTTTCAAACCAGAATCTGTTGGAAGTAAACATGGAAAAGGTTATCACAAGAAATGTACCGGCAAAAATGGCAACTGGCAATGTAGGACAGTCCAAGATTTGAAAAATTAACATGCAGACTCAGCTGTGTTAACTTCCTAGTACAATAATCAGTCACAATGACCTAAGTCATCCAGGAAGGCACACTATGTTTAAGAAGGAACTCTTCTCCCTGGGTGCAGATATATAATGCTTTCCTGCATATGTATGTATACATATTTTTATTTTAATGAGGCTTGTCCAAGGCTAATCCTTCAACCTAGCCCCCAATCTAATTTGTCCCTTTGTCTTCTAAGACATCGATCAAGCAGTTTCTCTATTGTCCTGTATTACTCTCTCTTTCCTGGTTTCTTCCCCTGAGACTCAGTCTCTAGACTTTAAACATAACAATAATAAAACCCAACCTAATCCTTGCCTCTTGAAAATTGCTTACACTCATTTGCCTTCTTTTCCTTAATTCTCATGTATTGCTCTACTCAAGACAGTTGGCTCTATCCTCACCGAGGAGATGAGTGAAAACGATGAATTTTTTTTAGATTCATATTCCCGTTTATTTCTCTGTAAGTGTATTTGTTACAGCTCTTTTCTTGATTTTTTTTTTAAGATTTTATTTTTAAGCAATCTCTACACCCAACGTTGGGCTAGAATTCAAAACCCCTGAGATCAAGCGTTGCATGCTCCACTGACTATGCCAGCCAAGCGGCCCTTTTTTTCTTGACTTTATTACTTTCTTTCTTTCTTTCTTTTTTTTTTAAAGATTTTATTTGATAGAGATCACAAACAGGCAGAGAGGCAGGCAGAGAAAGAGGGGTAAGGAGGCTCCCTGCCGAGCAGAGAGCCCAATGCGGGCCTCAATCCCAGGACCCTGAGATCATGACCTGAGCCAAAGGCAGAGGCTTAACCCTCTGAGCCACCCAGGTGCCTCGACTTTATTACTTTCTTTTGGTTTGTCCTTTATCCCTCTGACTGTTCATTTCTCAGTATCATTGGTTGGCTCTTTTCCTTGAAAGGCTGATGTGATATTTCATCATCCTCTTAAGCTGTGTGCTTTCTGTTTGTTACCTTGTTCTTTTTCAGAGCTTCCGCTATTTCTGAAACTCGGGAGCCAGTACATCAGCTGTCTACCTGTAATTTGCTACTATCCCGCTTTAAAAATGGAGATTTTTGGTTATGTCTTGTTGAGTAGTTGAAATTCAGTAAAGACCTTATGATTCAGGAGCACCTGGGTGGCTCAGTCATTAAGCATCTGCGTTCAGCTCAGGTCATGATCCCAGAGTCCTGGGATCAAGCCCCCATCAGGCTCCCTGCTCGATGGGAAGCCTGCTTCTCCCTCTCTCACTCCCCCTGCTTGTATTCCCTCTCTAGCTGTGTTTCTCTCTGTCAAACAAACAAATAAAAATCTTAAAAAAAGAAAAACCCTATGATTCAGACCCTGGGCTTTGGTTTTGCAAACTTAGACAATTAGTGTAATGCTTTCAAGGTTTATAAGTGCTATAACGTGTATCATTACTTCATTCTTTTTTATGGCTGAATAATAGTACATTATATGAATGTATCACATTTTGCTTATCCATTTATCAGTTGGTGAACATTTGGGTTTCCATTTTGTGGCTATTATGAATAATGCTACTTTGTTTTTTTGTTTTTTAATATTTTACTTATTTGACAGAGAGAGACGTAGAGAGAGAGAAAACAAATGGGGAGTAGGAGAGGGAGAAGCAGGCTTCCCACAGAGCAAGGAGCAAGGAATAATGCTGCTTTCAACATTTGTGTTCAGGTTTTGTGTGGACATGTGTTTTCGTTTTTCTTGGATATATATCTAGGATGGAATTGCTGGTTCATATGGTAACCTGATGTTTAACATTTTGAGGAACTGCCGGGCTATTTCCTAAAATGGCTGCACCGTTTTATGTTCTTTCCAGCAGTGTATTAGGGTTTTAATTTCTTCACATCCTTATTAGCATTTGTTGTCTGTCTTTTTGATTTTAACTCTCGTAGTGGTTGTGAAATGGTGTCTCATTGAGGCTTTGAATTGCGTTTTCCTGATGTCTAATGACATTGAGCCTCTCTTCATGTACTTACTGGTCATGTGTCTATCTTCTTTAGAGAGAGGAATGCCTATTCAGATCCTTTGCCCATTTTTAAATTGGATTATTTATCTTTTTATTATTGAGTTGTGAGAGTATGTATTCTGGGTACATTTCCCTTATCAGATATGATTTGCAAATACTTTCTCCTGTGGAGTACCTTTTCACTTTCTTGATGATATTGTTTATAGCACAAAAAGTTGTGTTTTTTTTTAAGATTTTAATTTATTTGACAGAGAGATACAGCAAGAGAGAGAACACAACCAGGGGGAGTGGGAGAGGGAAAAGCAGGCTTCCCGCCGATCAGGAAACCCAATGTGTAGCTCGATCCTGGGACCCCGGGATCATGACCTGAGCTGAAGGCAGACGCTTAACTAACTGAGCCACCTAGGCCCCCCATGATCAATTATATTTTTTTCTTTTGTGAAGTGTCTACTTGTATGTTTTATTCATTTTCCTGTTTTTTTCTCAGTATTTTTCTTGTTAATATACTTGAAGTATATGTTTAATTACATGTCAATATTTTAAATTTTGAATACCAAGAGTACTTTAAAGATATTTTGTTACCTTTTTTTTTCTTTTTTCTAAACAGGTAAAAGAAGTACATACAGTGAAATGCTTGCCTTACATACTTATCCCCCCTGTCCATTTTCTCTCCCTGGAGTTCACTATCTTTTACTGATTTCTTCACTGTATTTCCAGAGAAATTTATATTATTTTTTATATAATAAATATATAGAACATATTTTAATTTTGTACAGTTAAATTATTTGCTAAACTTGGTACAAAGATTTTCTTAAATGTGTTTTAATTTTTTTTTTTAAAGATTTTATTTATTTATTTGACAGAGAGAAACACAGCGAGAGAGGAAACACAAGCAGGGGGAGTGAGAGAGGGAGAAGCAGGCTTCCGGCCGAGCAGAGAGCCCGATGTGGGGCTTGATCCTGGGTCTCCAGGATCATGACCTGAGCCGAAGGCAGTCGCTTAGCCAACCGAGACACCCAGGCGCCCCAATGTGTTTTAATTTTTATATGTTTTCAGGCATATAGAAAACTTTTATCACTTACGCCTGTTTTTCTTTTCACTTTGAATTATAGAAAGTTATTTATTTTTAAAGTTTTTTAAAGTATTTTCCATGCCCAGTGTGGTGCTTGTACTCACAACCCTGAGATCAAGGGTTGGATATTCTTCGAACTGAGCCCACTAGGTGCCCCAGAAGTTCTTTTTTTTTTTTAAGATTTTATTTATTTATTTACTTGAGAAAGAGCACACGACTGCATACACGTTCATAAGCTGGTGCGGGGAAGGGTGGAGAGGGAGAAGCAGACTCCCAGATGAGGAGGGAACCCAATGTGGGGCTTGATTCCAGGACCCTGAGATCCTGACCTGAGCCGAAGGTAGATGCTTAACTGACCGGGCCAACCAGATATCTAGAAGTTACCTTTTAATAAATATTTATTTTTGGGACGCCTGGGTGGCTCAGTTGGTTGGGCAACTGCCTTCGGCTCAGGGCATGATCCCGGAGATCCGGGATCGAGTCCCACATCGGGCTCCCTGCTCCGCGGGAAGCCTGCTTCTCCCTCTCTCACTCCCCCCGCTTGTGTTCCCTCTCTGGCTGTGTTTCTCTCTGTCAAATAAATAAAATCTTTAAAAAAAAAAAAATTTATTTTTGTGTAGTTTTAAAATGATTTGGTAACTCTATATTTATTTAGAATTTATTTTGAAATATGTGAGATAGTGTATTACCTACTTTTGTGTTACAAATTACCCCAAAATTTAGTGTGTTGAAACAGCAACAGTTTTTATCCCACAGTGTCATGAAGCCTAGGTGGATCACTGGTTTGGGGGTAACTATAGTCATCTTGAGGCTCAACTGGGAAGAATTCACTTCCTGGCTCACTCGTGGCTCTTGGCACAATACAGTTCTTTTGACCTGTTGGCCAAAGACCTCAGTTCCTCATAAACTGACCGCCAGCTCCCTCCTTTGGTTCCTGGATGCCTGGGCCTTTCCGCAAAGCATCTTACTATTTGGCAGTATGTTTCATCAGAGTGAGGAAGTGAGAAAGCAAGAGAATGCTATCAAGATGGAAGTCGCTGTCCTTTGTAACTTAAGTAAAGTCCCATCATTTTTCACTATTCATTAGGTGGCTTAGTTGGTTGAGCAACAACTGCCTTCATCCTAGGTCATGATGCTGAGTCCTGGGCTCAAGTCCTGCATCAGACTCCCTGCTCAGCAGGGGGGGCTTTGACCTTGCCCCTCTCATGCTCACTCACTCTCATTGTCTGTCTCTCTAAAATAAATAAAATCTTTTTAAAGAAAAAAAGAAGTAAGTCATAAAGGTCAGCCCACACATATGTGTGAAAACCAGCAGGGTGGGGATCACTAGGAACCATGCAAGATGGTGCCTATTAACAGATGTTAGTATAAATAGACTCTAAAATTGTCATCTTCTGTTGAGATAGATTTGACAAGTAGGCAGTTGGAATTTCTTTCTAAAGCTGAGGATTTGGGACTGAAACTGACTGTCAGGGAATACCAGGGGCTTCTAGGAGATCTGTTGCAATGACCTAGACATGAGATAATACAAGAAAGGTCTTAGTTGGGGAGCCTGTCAAATAAATAAATAAAATATCTAAAAAAAAAAAAAAAAGAAAGGTCTTAGTAGGTTGGAAAAGAAGGAAACTTAGGAAGGTTGACAGATTAGGGATTGATTGGACGGAGGGTTGTAGTGAGGGAAGGAAGTAAAAATTGGCATCAT
Organism: Spilogale gracilis; assembly: GCA_004023965.1. NCBI lineage: Eukaryota > Metazoa > Chordata > Mammalia > Carnivora > Mephitidae > Spilogale > Spilogale gracilis. The sequence continues at coordinate 41,650 of PITA01014002.1, forward strand.
CAGATTTGAAACTTTGAGAAATCTACAGGAGAAACAGATTTGAGGAGTCAAATGATGCATTTGGTTTTAGGTATGTTGAGCTAAAGTTTCCAGAATATTTAAGTTGCATCTCTAACTAGACCTTAGAGATGTGAGGCATTATGAAGGTAGATAATTACCTTTTTAGTATCCAGAATGTTTTCACTTCTGTTGTCATATTTAATCCTCACAATAGCTCTTAGAGGAAGGTAGGACAATAACCCCATTTTCCATTTTACAGTTGAAGAAAATGGAAATCAAAATGAATTGGCCAAGGCTACATGCTAGTAAGTTAAGAACTTTTATTTCTAGGTAGTTACTTGCATAGAGATATTTAAAGTAGATAAACTCTCTAAAGGAATGAATAATATATATTTTTTAAGATTTTATTTATTTGAGATAGAGTGAGAGAGAGTGAGCACAAACTGGGGGGGGGGCAAACTGGGTGGGAGAAGCCGACTCCTTGCTAAGCAGAGTCCAGTGCGGGGCTCAGTCCTAGGACCCTGGATCATGACCTGAGACAAAGGCACTTAACTGACTGAGCCACCCAGGTGCCCCAAGGAATGATTAATTACTGATAAATTGTTTATAACATGGTGGCTTCATCATTTACTAGTGTTCTAACTCATGCAGCAAGTATTTTTGAGCCTCTATTGTGTGTGAAGCCCTCTTAGTTCCAAATCAATGTTTACATTCATAACAGTGAGATGTAAGGACTCCCAGGACTTATTTGGGGAGAAATCTGAAAAAGAATTAGAAACAGAAGAGGGGTGGCTGGGTAGCTCGATAGCTCTGGAGCATGCACTCTTGATTTGGGGTTGTGAAGTCAAGCCCTGCACTGGGTGTAATGATTACTTAAAATCTTTCAAAGAAAAACAGAAAAAGAAAGAAGAGAGAAGAGCCTCAGCTGTATTTGCAAAATATATCATGACCCTTTATAAACCAAAGCTGAGAAGTAAATTTATTAGTTTAGCCTTAAATTTCTTCTTTCCAAAGTAATATATATTCATATGTTGTGGTCTTTGCTCACCGTTTAAAAGGGAAGTAGATTTCTTAATTTTGGATTGTTCCTTCATTTTTCATAATTAATGTTTAAAGTTTATAAAATGTGCTTGTTTCTGTTACTTTTCATGTTCTTCATGTCCATTTTTAGAAAAATTTACAAATCTGCAAATATGCCACTTGTTTATTGAAATGGACAAAAGAGAACTACCCAGAGGAGGAACTGAAAAGCAAATTGGGGTATTTAACAGGCCTGATTTCTCATTTTGTGTTCCATGCCGACTAAGTACCATTAACAAACAGGCAGATCTCTTTTCCTCATTAGCAAATAGTTATGGGTTTCAGCAAATAGATAGAAGTCTACAAATGTATAGTTTAGAAATAATTTTTATGGTCAGACCTGGGGTCCTCCTATTTGCAAGTGGGGAAAGGAGATCTGCTTATATATAACCCAACATTTACTGTCTTCAAGGTTTGACCATTTCTTTTGAATTTAAGTTTAAGAAGTCGTGAACGTTTGCTTTTTTCTCTATAGGTTAAAAGAAAATTGAATGTATATTTCTTTACCCCAGTGTTTTTGTTTTCCTCATGTGAAATTTGCTATTGATGCTAGTGAAAATAAGGGAAAGGCAACTTAGAGGCATGTAACTGAAAACTATAAAATATTGTTCCAAAAATATAGTGAGAACTATACCAAACCTTGAGAACTATACCAAACCTTTGGCTTATTATGGTATACTTTAATTTCTTAGTGTTTTATATTTTTGCTCTGTAGGTCTAAATACAGTCCATTTGAGTTCATATTTTACATAGAAGTTATAGTGTATCAAAACTATACAAACAGGTTAATATTAGAACATGCAAATTGGTCTTTTTAGTCCTATTTTGAATAAATTGCATACTTTAGGTTCCAGAAGGAAATTGTTCATCAAGTAGATTTGTGGGAAATTATGTCTTTTTAAACTCTTCCGTTTTTACTTTTGAAAATAGTGGAGAATATTCTTGATGTAAATTATACTCTTTGCAGGGAGGGAACATCATTGTTTCCTTTGTCTGAGGGAACATCTTCCCTAGCTGAGAATCTTCCCTAGTACTGATTTTGCTTAATAAAATTATTTGTGGGGCGCCTGGGTGGCTCAGTTGGTTGAGCCACTGCCTTCGGTTCAGGTCATGATCCCGGAGACCCCGAATCGAGCCCCATATCGGGCTTCCTGCTCAGTGGGAAGCCTGCTTCTCCCTCTCTCAGTCCCTCTGCTTCTGTTCCCTCTCTAGCTGTGTTTCTCTCTGTCAAATAAATAAAAATAAAATCTTAAAAAAAAATTATTTGTGTCCAGACTTACTCAGGTTTAAATGAAAACTAAATTGCCTGATTAAATAGTTACATTGCTGTTTTGGCATTACCATCTGGGTTTTAGAACAACTTAGTTTGGTGGCAAAAGAATGGGTTGTCTTGGGTTTATTAGGTCTTATAACAAAACATGATTTCCCACTGTCTCCCTGTATTTGAATTTTGGCTGCCTTTGCCATTTGCTTGCGTTGCTATTCCTGACGTTGGTCGGAAGGGCCCTGGAGGGGAGAAACTGAAGTCTGCTTGCTGCTGGCTGCAGCTGGAAACCCTAGTCAAAAGGATGGTAGGAGGAGAGAAAGAAAAGAAACAAGAGGGAAAATAGGGAAAGAAAGAGGACAGACAGAGCAAAAAGATAGAGATGGGGAGATGGAGAAGGTGGGAGGAGGCAAATGAGAATGGTATAAATGGTGAGATGAAACCAGTAGTTGCTTCTGAAACAACTTTCTTATCCTTGATAAAGGCCTTTTTAAAGTGCTCCTGAGCCTGTACCATCGATTCTACAAAGAAGACTTATTTATCACTTTGAAGATGTTTCACATATTTGTAGCATAAATGAACAGCATATTTTTAACAATTTTTTGGAAGAGGTAGTATGTTCACTTTATTAAAAAAATACAAGGTGTCCAATGAAAAATCTTTTCCTATCCTCTGCTGGTTCAGGTCTCCTCCTACCTAAAAATGGTTTCTTGTATATGCTTTCAGAGGTTTTTTTTTTTTTTTTTTTTTTCAAGATTTATTTATTTATTTGAGGGGGTGGGGAGAGAGAATAGGAGGGAGGGTCAAAAGGAGAGGGAGAGTCTTAAGTGGACTCCAAGCTGGCCTCAGTCTTAAGACCCTGAGATCATGACCTGAGCTGAAACCAAAAGTTGGATGTTTAACTACCACCACTCAGGTGCTCCAGAGATTTTTTTTTTTTTTAAGATTTTATTTATTTATTTAACAGAGAGAAACACAGCTAGAGAGGGAACACAAGCAGGGGGAGTGAGAGAGGGAGAAGCAGGCTGTTCACAGAGCGGGTAGCCCGATGTGGGACTTGAACCCAGGATTCGGGGATCATGACCTGAGCCGAAGGCAGATGGTTAATGACTGAGCCACCCAGGTGCCCCAGAGACTTTTCAAAAAGAATTAAGCAAATACAGGTTTGCCACACTTTCGTTTTTTCTTTTCTTTTTTTAAAAGATTTTATTTATTTGACAGAGAAATAGCACAAGTAGGCAGAGCAGCAGGCAGAGGGAGAAGCAGGCTCTCCACTGAGCAGGCAGCCCGATGCGGGGCTCCATCCCCGAACCCTAGGATCATGACCTGAGCCGAAGGTAGCTGCTTAACCACCCAGGTGCCCCTGCACTTTAGTTTGACCACAGAGGTATTTTACTAGTGTAATAGTTCAGGTTGCCATAACAAAATACCGTGCATTAGCTGGCTTAAACAACACAGATTTATTCTTATGTATCTAAAGGCTGGAAGTCTGAGGTCAGGGTGCTGCCAGCATTGTTGGGTTCTTGTGCTGCCTTCCGTCCAGACTTGCATATATGGCCTCTTTCTTACTCTGTCCTCACATGAGAGGGAGGGAGAATATGAGAGAAAAGGGCACTAATCCCCTCATAAAGGGCCCCAGACTTGTACATATGTCATCTTGCAAGCATATAAATGTATCTGTGAGAAAAATACCCAGTGGTGGTGTTATTGAGTCAGTTTGGATTTGATAGTTATTGTCAGGTTTCTCTTCATTGGGGTGTACAGTTCTTAGCTTCCATCAGCCTTATTAGTGTAACATATTATTAGATTGGAGAGAATGTAAAAGTTCGTTAGGTTGAAAAATGGTGTTTCGGTATAGTTTTAATTTGCTTTTATCTTATGAGTGAGGTTTTAGCATACAGTTTTGAATGGAATTTTATTCTGTTTTGCCATCATGGTAGATAGTGAATCAGTTTTTTAAATAAATAATTTTGAAGATTCTGTATAAATATAATACTAATGTCTCAATTTTTTTTGTTATTGTTAGATTCTTGGTAATTCAGAGAGTTTTATTTTTTTAAAGATTTTATTTATTTATTTGACAGAGACAAACATAGCTAGAGAAGGAATACAAGCAGGGAGAGTGAGAGAGGGAGAAGCAGGCCTCCCGCCAAGCAGGGAGCCCAGTGTGGAACTTGATCCCAGGACTCTGAGATCATGACTTGAGCTGAAGGCAGACGCATAACGACTGAGCCACCCAGGCACCCCAAGATGCTTTTTTTTAAAAAAAATTTTGTCAGAGAGAGAGAGAGAGGGAGCACAAAAGCAGGGGGGAGCAGGAGGCAGAGGAAAAGCAGGCTTCCCCCTCAGCAGGACCCTCGGTCATGACCTGAGTTGAAGGCTGACTCTTAACTGACTGAGTAACCCAGGCGTCCCTGAAAAATAGGCTTTCATCTTAGACTATACAGTGTGTATTTTAAAGTAATATTTAAAAACTTTTACATAAGTTTGTAGCTGTACAAGTTGTGGAATCGTTTGATTATACAGATATTTATAATTGAAAGTCAATCTATTTCCTAATTATAGAGAGTTTGAGGGGATGTGTGTTGTGTATTGCTACCAAAAATTATGATGAGACGTACTTAAAAGTCAAGAGATTTTTCTTTTATTTAAATAAACAAATGAGACTTTTTTATTTTCTGCACTTTTTAAAAATAATATTTATATGTACTTTAAGGGGGGAAAAAAACCTTGAGTATTTGAATTTGTTGTTACTTGGATCATAAATGTAAAATTCTCCAAAGAAGAATGAACTCTTTTAGTCCATTAATAAATGTGTGAAAGAAAACATTGATTGTTGCATCTTGTGTGATTGTCACCTTTTTTTGTTTATTTATTCAGATATGAAGAAAAATGCTTTTCTGTTTTTACATTTTATTTTCAGTTTAGAAAGAATTAATCCAAAGGAAGAAAACATTTCTTTATACTCGTTCTTGAGTTATGCTGTTACAGACAAAAATATTACCCTGAGTATATTTGGGGACTAAGTATAGTTTAAAACCAGGGAGAGATACATGTCAAAATGGAATGAGAAAATAGATGTAGATAGGGAGGGTGACAGTGAGACTTCTAGTACTTCGATACTCTCGTGGTCTGTGGTGTTTTGTTCTTACTGAAATGGCTATTGTGAAGACCTTTTGGAAGTCTATGAAGGATAAGTAAATAGCACTATGTGAGGAAAATATGGTGCCAGAGAAAGTTTTCTACTTAAAAATTTTTTAAATTATAAATATAATGTTGCTCTTATTTGCAAATTTTACTTTTGCAATAACAGTTTTCTGTTGAGAAAAACCTTTAGAGTTTGAAGAGATGAGTGATGTACACACATTTTTGGTTAAGGGGTATCCAACACATGAGAAAACTGAGGCCCAGAGAGATTGATTTGACCAAGATCACTCATGGCAGTAGTCAGTGGGAAAATCAGAGCTAGATCCTATATATCTTTTATGGGCTCATTCCACAGTGTAACATTACCTTACATTTAAGTTTTAGAAACTTAATTTTGAACCTGAGGGTTACTGAAAAGCCTACTAGTAATGCCTGAAAGCCTTGTTTATAGGTAGGTGTTATACCCTATTTTTGTTGGCAAACAATGCTGCCTTGGGCAGGTGTGGGCAAGTAGGTCCTCATTCTTCATTAAAGGATGGGAGTTAAATTGGTTGTAGCCTCTTTGGAGAGCAAGTTGGTGATATCTATAAAAACTAAAAACAGGGGTGCCTGGGTGGCACAGTCAGTTAAGTGTCCCAACTCTTGATTTCAGCTTAGGTCATGATCTCAGGGTCATGAGATCAAGCCCTGCGTCAGGCTCCATATTGGGCATGAAGACTGCTTAAGATTCTCTCTCTCTCCTTCCCCTCCCCCCTGCTTAATCTCTCTCTCTCTCTCTCTCTCTCTCTCTCTCTCTCTCTCTCTCTTGCTCTTTCTCTTTTTTAAGATTTTATTTATGTATTTGAGAGAGTATGTGTGTGATAGAGAAAGTACGAGAAGAGGGAAGGTCAGAAAGAGAAGCAGGGGAGCCCGATGTGGGACTCTATTCCATGACGCCTGGATCTTGACTTGAGCCGAAGGCAAACGTTTAACCAACTGAGCCACCCAGGCGTCTCTCTCTCTCTCAAAAAACCCCAAAAAACTAAAAACATATATTTAGCAATTCCACTTTTAGCAAATGTGTACAAAGATATGTACAACTCTGCTGTAGCATTTTTGTAATAATAAAAGCCTAGAAACAGCTGTGTTCATAAGGGGACTGGTTAACAATATGATACTCTCATAAAGTGGATGACTGCGGATGTTAAGAATGAGTTAGAGCCGTATGTGTCAGTGTGAAACCATCCCTAAGAAATCCGTGAGAAAAGCAAGGTACAGGGGCGCCTGGGTGGCTCAATCAGTTAAATGTGCCTGCCTTAGGTTCGGTTGATGATCCTGGGGTCCTGGGATCAAGCCCCACATCAGGCTCCCCGTTTAGCAGAGAGTGTGCCTTTCCCTCTCCTTCTACTGCTCCCCTTGCTAGGACTCTCTCTCAGTCAAATTAAAAAAAAAAAATCAAAAGCCATAAGAAAAAAAACAAAAGAAAAGCAAGGTTCAGAACTATGTGTATAATTGTAAGCATTTGTTTAAAAAATAAAGTGTTTCCGTGTGTGTATACATGTGCACTTGTAGGTGCATAGAATATCTCTGAAGAAGTACACAAGAAATTGAGAGAAATCCTTTGAGGAGAACTGGCGGCTGGATGACCGGTTTGGGTAATAAAATACACAATAATGCTTGTAGGGAGACAGTTCCTTTCTTACTGTTTTTTCCCCCCAAAATTGTATAGCAAACAGTCTTGGAAGATAGAGGATCTTCCTTGTAAGCAGAAGTCATGTTTATTTACCATCCAGTATAATAAATGTAAGGTCTCATTACTGGAGAGGTCAGGCTGACTTACTGTCCACTGAAAGATCTGGGTTCCCTGTACACAAGGTTCCTCACCACAGTCTCCTGCAGGTGCAGGCATCTCTGGTCCTCTCTGTGTTGTCTTGTGTGATGGGAGCTATTGCTGTGGCTGTTCAAGTCTCTTGTCTCTGACTCAGGAGTCTCATGCCTTTTGCCAGCATCCATGAAACTGGGCTAACTTGTTAGCTTGCAAGTCAGGTAACATCTCAGACCCTTCATTGTTCTTGACAAAGTGCCTACTGGAAAATAACAGTAATTATTTCTTGAAATAAAAGAAGTGGAAGTCTTAGGGCTTTTTAGGTCCCATTGTTCTGACCGGAAAAAGGTTAAGAAGGTAAGACAGAGGGGCGCCTGGGTGGCTCAGTTGGTTGAGCGACTGCCTTCGGCTCAGGTCATGATCCCGGACACCCGGGATCGAGTCCCACATCAGGCTCCCTGCTCAGCGGGAAGCCTGCTTCTCCCTCTCTCACTCCCCCTGCTTGTGTTCCCTCTCTGGCTGTGATTCTCTCTGTCAAATAAATAAAATCTTTAAAAAAAAAAAAAAAAGGTAAGACAGAAAAAAAAGAAAAGAAAAAAAGAAGAAGAAGGTAAGACAGATCTAGAGAACTGATCTAGAAAATGAGCCTAGGTCAAAGGGATTTGTGGAAGAATTGACTTCCTGCCATGGGAATGGGAGAGAACCAGTATTTGTTGACTCTTAAACATATTGAAATATACTACAAAAATATATGGGTTGAAATATATTATCTCTTTTTTTCTTTCCTCGTAAATCTGCAAAACAGGTATTCTTATCCCCATTTACACATTTGCAGATGAGGAAACTCAGGACCAGATGTCTTAACTACCTAAGGTCACACCAGAGTTCATACCTGTGTCTGTCTGGCCCAAGCCATGTACTTTCCATTATAATAAAACAGCTTTCTAACTTTCTTGAGATGTTTGAGGTGATTTTCTACTTTTCCATGTAGACGTTTTTTTCTGTCCCATCATCAATGAAGCTCTGGCCTGTTATCTGCATCAGGAATTTCTTAGTTGTCTGTAACAATCAGATTATGTGTGGAGCTTTTTTTTTTTTTTGGTCTTTACAGGCAAACTAAAATTACAGCTATACTTCTCAAACTTTCTTGCTGAGTAATCTCTCTCTTTTTTTTGAGAGAGAACGTGTGCACAAGTGTGAGTGGGGCTGGGGAGGGGGGCAAGGAGAAGGAGAAAGAAAATCTTAAGCAGACTCCCTGCTAAGCATGGAGCCCGACTCTAGATTTCAGCTCAGGTCATGATTTCAGGGTTGAGAGATCATGACCTGACTGAAATTAAGAGTCAGATGCTTAATTAAGAGCCACCCAGGATCCCCTCTTCCTGAGAGTAGGTACCTTAAATGGATCTAGTTTGTGACTTAAGGTAATCCACGGCTGGTATAACTTTCATGAGAGTTTTCTGTATTATCTTCAATATTCATGACAATTTTGTATTCTACTCTATATCTGTTGCTTCCAGAGATCAGTAAATAATATCCTGATCAGGAGTAGTTGAGAAAGAGGACATAGACAGGACATAATTAGTCAGATTTTTTTTTTAATTGTGGTAAAATATACATGTAACATTTACCATCTATTTTTTTAGGTATACAGTTCTGTGTCACTAAGTACATTCACATTGTTGTGCAGCTATCACTACTATTTTTTTTAAGGTTTTATTTATTTATTTGGAAGAGTGAGAGAGCACAAGAGCAGGAGGAGCAAAAGGAGAGGGAGAAGTAGACTCCCTGCCTGATACAGGGCTCGATCCCAGGACATTGAGATCCTGACCTGAGCCAAAGGCAAATGCTTAACACAACTGAGCCACCCAGGCTCCCCTGTCACTACAGTTAGAATTTTTCAACATCCCAAACCAAAACCCTGTACCCTTCAATAATAACTTCCTGTCCCTTACCCCAATCTTTAGCCACTTGTAGCCACTGTTCTGTCTTCTGTCTCTGACTTTGACTATTCTAGGTATCTCATATAAGTGAAATCATACAATATTTATCATTTTGTGTTCAGTCTATTCCACGTAGCATAATGTCCTCAAGTTTCATCTGTGCTGCAGCATGTGGCACAATTTCCTGCCTTTTTAAGACTGAATAATATTTGGTAGCATGTATATGCCACATTTTGTTTATCCATTCATCTGTTGATGTACATTTGGGTTGTTTCCATGTTCTGGCTCTTGTGAATAATGCTGCAGTGTACATTGGTGTAACAAATATCTGTTCCAGTCCCTGCTTTCATTCTTTTGTGTATATACCCAGAAGTGGAATTGCTGGATCATATAATAATTTGAGATTTAACTTTTTGAGGAACCACCATTGCTGTTTTTAAGGCTTTTGTTAGGAGGGGAGTGCCTTTCACTTCATACTTTTGAGTAAAGACTAAAACACAGTTGGATTAGAATTTGTTGTTGTTTAGAATTTGTTTTGTCTGAAATTGATTTGGATATATAAGCTGTGAGTTGATATTTTTTTTTTTTTTTTGGCCAACTACTTAAAATTATCTTTTGGTTTGGTAGAAACATTTTGCGTCTATCTTCCTGTTGCTTAAATCATTCAACGGAGATTTCTTTTTTTTTTTTTTTTTAATATTTTATTTATTTGACAGAGAGAAACCCAGCCAGAGAGGGAACACAAGCAGGGGGAGTGAGAGAGGGAGAAGCAGGCTTCCTGCCGAGCAGGGAGCCCGATGTGAGACTCGATCCCCGGTCTCCGGGATCATGACCTGAGCCGAAGGCAGTGGCTTAACCAACTGAGCCACCCAGGTGCCCTCAACGGAGATTTCTTGAACACCTGTTACATCCCAGGCTATATAGTAGGTGCTGTAAGGAATACTAGGATGAGTAAGAATTAGTCACTGTTCTGCAGAATATCTTTTTACAGCACAAGGAGGTACATGTGTTGCCGTCACTCCCATCTGTTGTCAGTTGCTTTTTCCTTAGCTAAACCGGCTGCTGTCTCCCTTCATCATGCTATTTATGCTATCAAGAGAGAGAACCAAAACTAAGCTAATTTTGGAGGATGGTTTTTGTTTAGTAGAAAATAGGAATTTTGATCTGTAGCTTTACTGACTACAGCTTGCTTAAATTCCTGTCTGTCATTAAGTGTGTTAAGGTGTTCAAGACTAATTCCTCTACCTGGGCTCTGGAAGCCACCTCTCTCCCATTTTCTTCTAACTTTCTTCCGAGTTGGAAGCCACCTCTCTCCCATTTTCTTCTAACTTTCTTCGGAGTCTTGAGTCTTTTTGTCTCCTCCTCTTTTGGTACTTAGAACTACCCTGTCTTAAGCCCACATCCTTTTAACCAGTCCTGTTTCTCCCAGTCTCTCTTAATTATTACTGCCAGCTGGCTGTACCTTCATGGTTCCATTGATCTGTTATCTCTTGGTTGTTAAATCTAATAGCAACTTGTAGGCTTCATCTTATTTCACCCCTCAGTAGCTTTGGACCAGCTTGACCACAAACTTACTGAAATACTCCCTTATTTTCTTCCTACTACTCAGCTACTTCATTCTTATCCCTCCTCTGTACACCCCTTGCCTCTAAAACTTTTCCTTACGGTTCATTCTTAGACTCTGTTCCATGTCTTGTCATTTTATAACCCTTCTTGGGTGAATTTATTTGCTCTCATGGCTTCAAAACCAGTTACATGCTCACATGCTGATTATTACCAAATCTATATGTCCAAACCAAATCATGCTACCTTATTGGATAGCTCCCTGTGTAAGGCCCACAGATTTCTGAAATTCAGCATGTGAAGTTGGAACAAACCCAAGACTTCCCAGTGAAGGTATTAGTATCCGCACAATTCTGTCTCTTCTGTCTCCCTCTTAATCTCATCGTCGATCTCTTTTTCACTTCACATCCAGTCACATTCAGTCATTTCAGCCTCAGTCACTATTGGCTCCTGTGTCTTTGTTTAGTGAATCCTATGTCTTTAGTGAAATAACCTTTCCCATTTGCGTGACAGCTAAAAACACAGTCCTAAGGTGTCTCGGAGCCTTTGTCATTCATTGTCTTTTTCTTCAAGGAGATGTATTTCTCTTATATTAGGCTGTGGTTTGGGGATGGAGAGAAATTGCCTTTTTTATTTTCCCATCCTTTTCAGTGGATTTCCAGAGTGTTCTGCATTTAGAAGATACTGATAATTCTGCTGAAGTGAACTGAAAGGATTTTATACTGTTCAGAAAGTAGCTTAACTTTAAAAGCTTCTACATAGGGGCGCCTGGGTGGCCCAGTTGGTTAAGCGACTGCCTTCGGCTCAGGTCATGATCCCGGAGACCCGGGATCGAGTCCCACATCGGGCTCCCTGCTTGGCGGGAAGCCTGCTTCTCCCTCTCTCACTGCCCCTGCTTGTGTTCTCTCTCTGGCTGTGTTTCTCTCTGTCAAATAAATAAAATCCTTAAAAAAAAAAAAAAAAAAAAGCTTCTACATATCTTCTTTCAGTCTGATCAAGAAGAGTTAAGAAATAAGTGTGTTATAGTAATGGAGACTTAGGAATTGAAATAATCATTATTAACTTATTTCAGAGAAGATGAGGCTCACGTTAACTATAATAATGCCATTTGGCCTCGTTGAGTTGTTTATCCGTTGTTTCTATAGACTATCAGCCTCTAGTACTAATCCCAGTAGAATGTTAACAAGTTTAGAAGATCAGAATATGCCCAATTTGTTGAGCAGTGTAGTTGCTGAAGGACTGAAAAAGAAACTTTTTCATAGCTTATTTTATTTATTTATTTATTTTAGAGAGAGTGTGCGTGAGCAGAGGGTGGGAGGGAGAGGAAGAGGGAAAGAATCTTAAGCAGACTCCATGCTGAGCACAGAGCCCAACATCTTTGGGACTTCATTTTGCAACACTGAGATCATGACCTGAGCTGAAACCAAGAGTCAAACACTTAACTGAGTCATCCAGGTGCCCTTTTTAATTTTTTTATTTAAATTTTACTTATATAACATACAGTGCAGTATTGGTTTCTGGAGTAGAATTCAGTGATTCACTTACATACAACACCCAGTGCTCACTGTAACCCATCTAGCTCAACACCCACCTACCCCATCCCCCACTTACTTCCCTCCATCAACCCTCAGTTTGTCCTCATTTGTTAAGGGTCTCTCATGGTTTATTTCCCTTTCTCTTTACCCCCCTTCCCATATATTCATCTGTTTTCCTCCTCAAATTCCACAGATGAGTGAGATCATTTGGTATTTGACTTCTCTGACTTACTTTACTTATTAGCACGGTACACTCTCGCTCCATCCACATTGTTGCAAATGGCAGTATTTCATTATTTTTGGTGGCCAAGCAATCCATTGTATATATATACCACATCTTTATCCATTCATCAGTTGATGGACATTTGGGCTCTCTACATAGTTTGGCTATTATTGATAGTGCTGCTGTAAACATGGGGGTGCTTGTGCCCCTTTGAATCTGTATTTTTGTGTCCTTTGGGTAAATACCTAGTAGTGCAATTGTGGGATCATAGGGTAGTTCTGTTTACTTTTTCAGGAGCCTCCATACTGACAGCACCAGATTGCATTCCCACAAACAGTGCAAGAGGGTTCCCCTTCTCCACATCCTCATCAACACTTGTGTTTTTTTTGTGTTGTTCATTTTAGCCGTTCTGACAGGTGTGAGGTGATAGCTCATCATGATTCTGATTTATATTTCCCTGATGTTGAGTGATGTTGAGTGTCTTTTCATGTGTGTAAGCCATCTGATTGTTTTCTTTGGAAAAGTATCTATTCATGTTTTCTGCCCATTTCTTAACTGGATTATTTTATTTTTAGGTGTTGAGTTTAATAAGTTCTTTCTGGATTTTTGAATACTAACACTGTATCAACATATGTCATTTACAAATATCTTCTCCCATTCTGTAGGTTGCATTGTTAGTTTTGTTGATTGTTTCCTTCACTGTGCAGAAGCGTTTTATCTCAAGTCCCAGTAATTCATTTTTGCTTTTGTACCCTTGCCTCTGGTGCTATGTCTAATAAGTTGCTATGGCCAGTGTCAAATAGGTTTGCTGGCAGTGTTCTCTAGGATTTTGATAGTTTCCTGTCTCACATTTAGGTCTTTCATCCATTTTGAATTTCTTTTTGTGTGTGGTTTAAGACAGTGGTCCAGTTTCATTCTTCTGCATGTCACTGTCCAGTTTTCGTAACACCGTTTGTTGAAGAGACTATCTTTTTTCCATTGGATATTTTTTCCTGCTTTGTCAAAGGTTAGTTGACCATATAGTTTGGGTCCATTTCTGGGTTCTCTGTTCTGTTCCATTGATCTTTTTTTTTTTTTTTTTTTAAAGATTTTTTATTTATTTGACAGAGAGGAACACAGCCAGAGAGGGGACACAAGCAGCGGGAGCGAGAGAGGGAGAAGCAGGCTTCCCGCAGGGAGCCCGATGTGGGACTCGATCCCGGGTCTCCAGGATCATGACCTGAGCCGAAGGCAGTCGCTTAACCAACTGAGCCACCCAGGCGCCCCTGTTCCATTGATCTTTGAGTCTG
>PITA01014003.1:0-21066 GCA_004023965.1 Spilogale gracilis
TTTTTTTTTAAATATTTTATTTATTTATTTGACAGAGAGAAACACAGCTAGAGAGGGAACAGAAGCAGGGGGAGTGAGAGAGGGAGAAGCAGGCTTCCCGCTGAGCAGGGAGCCCCATGTGGGACTCGATCCCGGGTCGCCAGGATCATGACCTGAGCCGAAGGCAGTCGCTTAACCAACTGAGCCACCCAGGCGCCCCTAGTTTCTTTTTTTAAAGATTTTATTTATTTATTTCTTTGACAGAGAGAAACACAGCAAGAGAGGGAACACAAGCAAGGGGAGTAAGAGAGGGAGAAGCAGGCTTTCCGCTGAGCAGGTAGCCCGATGGGGGGCTGGATACTGGGTTTCTGGATCATGACCTGAGCCAAAGGCAGTTGCTTAACCAACTGAGCCACCTGGGTGTCCCTACAATGAGAATTTGAATAGGAGACTTATGCAGGAAGGCAGCTTTTTCACTACACCTGACATACATACAGAGAAAGTTCAACTATGATCTGCAGGCCCACATGGCCTGGGTGGAATGTGTGGGCTCAGCTACCTGGTGTTCCTTCAGGACTGCAGGTGTCACAGCTCTCAGAGAGGTAGAGCAGACTGGGTTCTGCCCTGGAAAGATCCCTACATCTCCTAGCCCCCCGGACTGGAACACCACACCAGAACACACAGAAATATATATACGTGTCCAAGTATGGTATGAAAGAGAAGCCCAGGCAGAGTACAGTAAACTGGCTGATTTGAACCAACTTCCCACTCATTGTCCTGCCCCATTCTTCCCATGGGGTCAGCCTGGAGACCATTTGTCCTCCCCAGCCCACCCCTGCCTCCTCAAGCCCTGGGTAACTGTTCAGTTTCCTCTCTTCTGCCTCCCTGGGAAACCAAGACCCTGGAGTAGCCCCACAGATGGTGGCCTCCAGGCTCCTGATGACCTTTAGTGTCCTGTTGGCCTGGTGGATTGTGAGGGGTTGGAAGGCAATGTGGGACTGTAAGACCAGATCCCTTATCTGATGAAATCCTCCTTTTACTTGCTATTGTAGGCTCAAACTCAAACTCAGGGCTGCTTCTTTGCTCAGTGGTGGAAATTTTCATCTAGAAAATACTTCTTTAAAAAGTCAACTTTCTGGAAAACCCAGTGTTTGTGTGTATGTGTGTGTGTGTGTGTGTGTGTGTGTGTGTGTGTGTGAATGAAGGGAGTAAGGGTCAGGTCCCTCATTTTAGCTTGTGCTCCTTCCTCTCCTCTGGGTGGAGGATGGGGCTCGGGCTGAGGTTTTATTGAGGGTGCTTTTCCTGTTGGGACTAGAGACAGGGTCATAAAAGCCTAGAGGAGGCTGTTTTGATCTGGTGACTTCTCAGGAAGTAGCATCTGAGGTTTTGCTTTGTAAATCACTCTCCCCCAAGCTGGCCAGCTAGATTGGATTGCACTTCCTCAAGCCCACCTGGGGCCTCTCTTTACCTCCCTTTCCCTGGTAAACCAAAGGAAAAAAATACAAAGAAGTCCAGAGCTTTCCAAATCCTATGCTTCCAACAAGAAAAGGGCTCCTTGGTGATTCCCCCCCCCATAAGTTCCAGTTTTAAAAACCATACAACCTTTCATTTTTCTTTTTGCCCACATAGACCTTGCCCCCCCCCACAACCCTTCAATTTAAAAAGAACTAACATAGAAGGCAATCAGCTTCTGAGCCTCGTGGTTGGTTAAGACTTTAACTTCTGGAACTCTACCATAACTTCTGTGTCTGCTATTCCCCTGTGACCCCTTTTCTGAGCCCCAAACCCTTTCTTGGGAAGGGAGACTTCAGGTGCATAGAGAACTCTTGAGAAAAGGCATTGGGAATGAAGCATATAGAAGAACCCGTCTATCACTGAATGAATGGAGGAAACTCTACGGTCTGTGACCGGGTTTTATGTAATTAAGATGGGTGCAGGTGTGCCCAAAGCCTTCTCACAACTCGAAGTAATGCTATAATCCAAGGGTCTCCAAACAAAACCGCATTTTACCTGAATAGCTCCATTTTGTAATGTTAATGAGCCTTCTCCTAAAGACACCCCTACCTCCCATAGGTGGCTGCAGCCCCAGACTTGGGCTGGGGAGCTGAAGGGAAAGAAAGTGAAAGAACTCTCTACCTCCATCTCATTCAGGCCCAGGGATCAGGGCTCTTATCCACCTCCGGAGAAATGCCCCCATATGCTGGAATTGAGGCCACAGATTATAAGCGTTCCTGTGCTGGGGCATCCCAACCCATAAGCACTAGAGAATCTCCCTCATGTCTAGGTCTCAATGCAAATACACATATCGTTATAGAGAGCTGAGCAGTCCAATAGCTACCCACGTGAAAATGTATTTATAGATCTATCTATGTCTATATAACCGGGTGTGTGTTTTATATCACTCTCTACTCCACATTTAAATGCAGGTGTATAGATCTTTAGATTTATAGATCCACGGTGAACATACCAGTCCTCTGTCGAATTCCTGTGTGCGCATTACCAATCTTTCTGTAGTGGTTGGAGATGTACGCTGGGATGTATAGGTACAGGTATCTCTAAACATCTAGGTGAATATTTGGGATTTTTCTCTTGATTGGAAAGAACTATGTGGGTGTTGTTCAATCTCTATTTTGAAATTTTTTTCTAGATTTATGCAAGGGCCTCAACCCATAAAATAGCTACATATCGAAGCTACATATTTGGAAATCTTTATGGTCTTTGCAGTTTTGCTGCAAACTTAAACGTTTGAGCATATGTTTAGAGATGGTTGCATAATACATATATCTATATGTAAGGGCACAGATCTCCCTCTGGAAGAATTCAAACTTACTGCACCTCTCTGTCTCTCTGTGATCAATAGAGACATTAGGCAAGTGGGGATGGACAGCAAATACCTTTTGGATGTTTTGCTTATTCAAGTGAGTGATTCTATTTCTATCGCTAAGGCTATCTCCAAATCTAGTCCAACTGAGTCATCTGTCCCCTTGAAAACCCACAATAGGGACCACGGCCTCTCTCTCCAGGCTGTCCCTGTGCCCTGAAGTCCCAGCCAGACTCCCCATCCTGCAGTGCCTCTCAAGACAGCCACTACGGAGAAGGGGAGAGGAGAGAACCCTTCAGTCCAGCTCCTCTTGACTCCCAGGGTGGAAAGGTTGACAGGGGCATGAGGGTCCTCCCCAACCTCAACTGGGCCTCTGGATTTGGGGGGAAAGGGTGATTAAGTCTTTGACCGTTTTTTTTGTAGGGTGCCCAAATGGTACCAGGGTCACTGCCCGACCCCTAGGTGCCCCCTCCCCAATTTTTCTTGGTGCCCAGGGCCCAATTAAGCGGCTGCTGCGCTCCCTGCAACCCTGCTCTTATCGTCGGGGATTGATGCCTCCGCGGCTCCTGTATATCATTTCCAAGATTTTTTCTGTCCAACTCCTCGGCTCCTTTGGCTTCCGCGGCTTTGACTAATGATTGCTACAGATGCCAACATCTCCAGAATCCTAATAGCCAGGCAGGCGGACTCTTATTTACCCGGCAACATTGCTGCGTGGGGGGGGGGGAGCAGGAGTTGGGGTGTCAGGAGGACAGGGAGAAGGTTGTGACCAACTCAAGTTTCCTTGAACTTCTTCCCCAGTGAGAAAGACATTCCCAAATCCCTCCTCTCCCTGAAGGGATAAAATATAATCCCCAAACCCTGCTAATAGTAACTCGCTGCTTGCCTCGTTGGAAGGGATCAAAGAATGAACAGGACGTGGGAGAATAATCAGAGAAGTATTTATTAGTTGTAAATACATGAGAGAGTAAGCGGAAAACCAGTGGTCTGGGCAGGAAAGAGAGTGTTGCCTTCCGGAGAGAGACGGAGAAAGAGGTCAGCCACGGTGGGCACAGGGGCTCCATTTCTTTATGCCATGGTTTCCCCTTCACCTCCCCACCCCAAATTCACACTTCTTTTAAATGAAAGTTCCTTCCCCCTTTCCCGTCCTTCACCTCACCTTCAGTCCCTCCCGCGCAGGGGTCGCTGACCCGCTTGTCGCCCGACGCCGGTGCCCGCAGGCGGGCGCGCTGGGGCAGGGAGGCAAAGGCAGACTCCGCGGCCAACTACGGGCTGGGGGGCGCCCGCCCTGCGGTCCCTCTGGCGGCGCTCAAGGGCGGCAAGTTGTGGCCGAATTTGCTGGTCCCAGCGCTTCTGACCCTCCCGCGCGGGGCGGTTCTTTGGGGGAAGCGGCTGGAGCTCTTCGCCGAGCCTGGAGCTCCCCGCCGAGCCTGGAGCCAGGCGTGATGCTGCCTCCGGTCCCCATCCAGACCTTCTAATACACGCCACATTCGGGAGAAGAGAAAACACAAAAACGCGGAGCAGCTCAGCTCCGGGGCCCAGGCATGGAGTGATAACTCAAACACGGAACATTTTTCTCTCAGAGGATAATGAAGCACAAAATAATTCAGGAAGGCGAATGGGCAGGGCCCAAGGAGCAGAGCCCGGCGGCGTGGGGCGGCTGCAGCCCGGGCAACGCGCCGAGAACCGTGGGAGGACCATTTCGTTGGAGTGTAGGGCGAGGCAGCAGCTCGGACCGGACCCAGGCCACCCGAGGGGCAGTCTCTAATTTACAGCCCATCAGGAGGACTCGGAAACACAAAAAGAAAGCGGAAAGATTTAAACAGTCGGAGGCAGAGGCGTCCCGACGCGACCAAAGCGAAAATCAATCACGTAATTAAACCGGGGCAAGGGCGAGGCCCGAGGCTGGGGGTCCAGGGTTCCGAGGAGGCGGCCAAGGTACCGGCCGGGCGGGCGAGCGGCCCGGGGATGGGGGCTCGTCCGCAGTGGCCAGAGCACGGAGGGGCTGCGGGCAAGTTTAGAGCAGATCGCAACTGATTCCTGCTTGACTGGGAAGAACAGGCTGCGTGTCCTCTCCCAGGCCAGATCCATAAGCTACCCATGGGCTGTTTCTTGGGCCCCCCATTTAATGGAGCTGGGGTGCGGGGTGAAAGGCTGCTCCCCATAGTTCCGCGGTGCCAGGGATGGGTTTAGGGAAGTTAGTCCGAGAGCCCAGGGGGCACCAAGATGCTGCCTCTGGGTCTGAGGGGATGGAGGGAGGTGGCACCCCGGTTTCAGGCCCTTACATAGTGGCCTGGGTCTTGCTTCCCCAAGCCCAGTAGTCAAGGCAAACTTTAGAATGACTCCCATCTATGGGCCAAGGCTGGGAACGGAGTAGGAGCCCAGTGAGCTTTATTAAAAGAGAAACTTGGGGCTGAGTAAACTGGGCCCGTTTGGGCAGGGAAGGAGAAGGGACAGTTCCTGGAAGAAGAAAATGGGGCACACTGGGAGCTCTGTTTTGGGAGAATGATGCTCTTGTTGTTATAGAGGTTAATAATGGTAATGATCTTCTATGGTTAGGTCAGCCCGGAGAGACCAAGCTCTCCACAGTCCTTTCTCACAGAGGTTTTTCAGGACAAGTCAACTTGGTTGTGGTTGGGGAGAATAAAGTAAAGACTTCCCCTCCCTCCCCCTGCCCTTTCCTCTCTGACTCCTTGAGGACTCCAGAAAACAAGGGAATCTCCTCCACCGCCATTATTTTCCTCCTTCTTTCCAGTTCACTAAAATGCACTGTCTTCTTGCGTGGCTTTCCTGGGGCACCCTTCTCATGAAGCAAGCAGTTACCAACCCAAATCCCCAAGAATTCTGTCTCTGACCCTGGAGGAAAGAGACCAGGATTATCTTGCCTGCTCCATGGAATTCTCCCTCTATCCTCAAGCCTTTCTCAGTCTCTGCCTTCTTTGGTCCTGGGCTCCTGATCCCATGGCAGATCAGAGGCCAAGAAGAGATTGGACCATTTTGGGATGCCCTCATCAAGCCCCCAGAGTGTTCCCAGTCTCCTATCATTTCCTTAATTTTGGAAGCACCAGGCCAGGAAGCCCACCATAAGCTACCCAAAAGTCAGTCTAATTCCTAGAACTTTCAAAACTGCATTTCACGTACTTTAAAAGTCCTCCCCCTCTCCCAAATGAAAGTTTAGGTTACAAATCTCCAGCAGCGCAAGCTTCCTGCAGACTTAAGTCAGAATTTTCAGCAGCAACAACAACAATATTAATAATAAAAAGAATTGAAGCTTACATCAAAGGCAGAAAGGGATATAGGCAGAAAGCTCAAGTTTTAAAGGGGATATAATCCAGCAGCCTTGAATGAGAGTGGGGGTCAGTGAGGCCAGGATGAGCAAGGAAGGGGGTGGGGGACCCAACCTCTAACTAACAATTTCTCCAGCATAAAAATGAAACATCAAATTCGTTAGCCCAGGGCCTTCATTTTTCCCCTTCCACATTATAACTAGTTATTGAACTCGCTGGAAGATCTAAAGGCCATTTGCGAAGAGACAAATTTCAATGGAGTTTCCCCATCAATAACCCCATGGCAGTGACCTATTGGAACAAGTCAAACACCCGAGGTGAAATGCAGGTCACTCTGTCTAACCAATATTAAAATGCGGCCACTTTTTAAAAAGCCACTTTAAACGAGATTTGAGGAAAATTGAATTCCAAGGAAGGCAAGGCAAGGAGGGGGAAATCCACGAAAGGACCTTGCCTATGGTCTCTGAACAAACAAGAGAAATTCGTCTTTAATATTTTAAAGGGGGGCAAATTAACATTCCATGATTGCTTTTTTTTTTTTTTTTTTGAGACTATAAGCGATTCCAGGAGGGAAAAAAAAAAGGTTTAGTATTTTCTGGTGACATGTCCGGGTTATTAAAATCATTTTAGACCAATTCATTACTTTTACTGACAAGAGATTTAAGAAAAAATCAATTAAGCATTTGCATATTCTTTTGCATACATTACCTCCGCCTGCTGGCATTAGAAAGGGACAAAAACACACACATATACATACACACGCAGCAAAAAATGAGATAAGAGTCTTGCCTCAGTTTGGGGTTTTCGAGTTGCTTGGAGAAAAAAATAAAAAATGAAGTGAATTACTTGATTGCATACCATCTAAAAGTCAATGTATTTGAGGAAGAGGAAAGAGAAGTGTTGTGATTTTTTAATCTCTAGCACAACAATAACAAAACCACATCATACACCCATACAAAATCCTGCACTTCTGAGAGTGGAAAAAGGAATGACCCTCATTTTCCTTCTCTTTGCTCTCCAAATCCTGAGTTGGTTCTCCCATTTATTTTTCTCCCTAGGAAAATCCAGGGAGTCTGAGAGGTGAGATTTTAATGGAGCACAGAATGTGTGGAGCCGCCGAGGTCCATCAGCCGGCAGCTTGTTACTGGGGAGGGGAGGAATATGGGTTATCCAACGGTCAGTATGGTAATCTGGGCACAATAAGGCCTCGCACACAATGGACACATATTTTTCTTCAGCGGTGTCAGAAGGGAAGCGCTTTGTACTGAAATATGTTTCCGAAAGAGAAACCAGATCGAGATTTAGAAATGAGATGGGGAGGGTGGCGTTCAGAGAGCATTTGGAAGCTGGCAAGGGGTGGTCAGAAAAAAGAAAAAATAAAATTGGGGCAGAGAGAGGTGGAGGGCAGAGCGGGGGTGGAGATCCTTGACTGGCAAGACAGGAGCAGGAAGGCAAAGCACAAAAGGAGAGAGGACCAAATACAAGGACTCATCACAGGCAAGAGCTGTTTGAGTGCCCCCCCCATTAAGCCAATGCTAAGTGCACGAGCTCTCCAGAGGGATTTTATTTCTGTGCTTGTAATAATATCCAGGTGAAAATGTTTGCATGTATGTGTGTGGTAGAGTCTGGCTGGCTTGCTATTTTCCCCTTGTGA
Organism: Spilogale gracilis; assembly: GCA_004023965.1. NCBI lineage: Eukaryota > Metazoa > Chordata > Mammalia > Carnivora > Mephitidae > Spilogale > Spilogale gracilis. The sequence continues at coordinate 7,742 of PITA01014003.1, forward strand.
TAGGCAACTTCCTTGTTATTAAGGTAAAGGCACCCAAAAAGAGTTCTTGGGCAAATGATGTAGATGAATGTGGGTCAATTTGGGGGAGTTGCCTAGATTTCACTTTCTGGAGGCTCATGTTAAATTAGCTATGCAAACCTGGGTTGAGAACCCCACATATTTATGGCTGCATAGGAGGCATTTAGTGTATTAATAAGTATTAACAGTTATGTATGCATATATATTTGTTGGCTATAATAACCAAAGACAGACTTGACATTCAGCAGGAGGCAACTGAACTCTGTATCTACTTATACATGTTGGCCCAAAGTGGGTTTCCGGCTCCCGCTCTCTTGACCCACCTGCAGGAGCTTAGAGTCCTGGGGAGTGGGGGCTTAGAATGGGGAAGCCTTGGGAAGAACTCCCTAACATGCCTGAGAAGGTGAAAAGATGGAAGAAAAGAGGGTTGGAGGAGGGGCGGAGGGGCAGTGCCGGTAGAAGGTGAGTGGGAGGACTGGGAGTGGAGGAACCAGGCCAAGACTTCGCCTTTCAAGGTGAGAAAGAGAATATCCTGGGCTAGAATGGGGTAGAGGAGCCTGCGCCAGGTGCAGGCCTGAAGGGAGGTTGGGGGTGGGGCTGGAAGGCTTTCTCCTCCTTCAGCAACCCTCCCCCACCCTACCTGAGCTTTCTGGGGCTTTGGCTCTCCCTGGGGGGGCAGTCTGGGGCTGCGGTTCAGACTCTCTGTAGGGCAGCATTCAGCATTGGTTTCCCTTTGCCCTCTGCCAGTAACTTATAATTAACCCACCCCAACCCCCAATAATTACAACAAATAAAGCCCTCCAAACCACTATCAACCGAGCCCCAGCCTTCCCTTCTCCATAGTTTCACATTTCTCTTCCAACCAAACTGGCCAGTCCTTGCATGCTGATGGTCCCAGACACGAATAGCCAGGGGCCCACTGGGAAATTTGGGACACTCTTCTGAGAAATGGTGGACTTCCAGGAAATTCCTGTTCCTTCAGTTGCCTGGTGGTAGGGGGACAGGGCATTGTCTTCCTGGGGAGAGAGTATCCCGTATCCCGGGGGCCCCACGCTCTGGCTCCTGGTGAGCCTGGGGTGAGGAGAGACTCAGCATTGGAGGGTAGAGCGTGACCAGCGGGCCCAGGTGGTTCTCATTCCTGCCCTCAGGGTGAGCCCTAATTTGGATGTGGGCACCCCCTCTCCCGCATCCCTAAGGTGGTGAAAGACAGGTGGGGAATCTCCCGCCTTCAGTCTCCCTCTCACGAGAGCTTTATTTTTTTTTCCCTTTCCCCTCCTCATTCCCTTAATTGCAGATGTTCTAATTAAACCCTCAAATAGTTGTTATGCCGTTTTAAAAGGTACTTATTCAAGTGTCAACCAGGCTGGGCTGGGAGGAGGCAGCGTAGGGCGGCGAATTAAAGGTAGATTGACTAATCACGGCGGCGATCATAATAATAAAATCAGAGGGAAAAAAATCACATTACGACTTTTCGTGGAAAGGAGGGAGCAGGCAGCTAGCGGCCGCCAGCCCTGCACCACCGCCGACACAAAGAGTGCGGGCGATTCCGCGAGACTGATTTATGACGTTTTACAGCCCTATAAAAGCTGTAGCAACGAGGCAAGCGCTCCTACCACCGCTGGCAGATTTAGTCTAATAAATAAAACATAAACAGTTAACTTTATGTGTCACTTTTATTGTTATCAAGTAAAATATAGCCGAGCCCCGGCAAGCTATGATTTTAAACTATAATTGTTATCAAGTACAACAAGGGGACCCAGCTCCCTCCCTGGGCTCTCCCTTCTGCCACCCCCCAACTCTGAGTTATGGGATCAGCTAATTGGAATTGGTGACATGGCGAGGCCACTCCTAGGTGGGGGGGGGTCAGAAAAAGCAGCCCTTTCTTGCCCCCTCCGTTCTCCATGGTCCTGCCATCTCGCCATCAGGGTATTCCTGTGGGTGGGCAGCAGAGAGAGGGGAGCGGGTAGGAATGGACTGGAGACCCCCAAGGCCTGCCCGGCCTCCCCAGCTCCATGAGCTCTTGGAAAGCAGCCTGGAGCTGGCCCCTGGGAATGTGTGTTTACATGTAAACACATACGTTACATGGATACAATCCCTGGCCTGAAGCAGGCTCTACCCACACAGGCCTCCCTCTTAGCTAGGTGGGCCCTCTGTGGGGGTGAAGAGAGAGAAGAGCTCCCAGGGCCTTGCCTGGGCACCATCACAGGGCACTGACTCCTGGCAGATCCCTCTCCTCCTTGCCCCAGATCCTTAGGAACCAGCCCTGGAGGTAGTTGTCAGAAAGCTGCAGGCCAGACGGAATGAGAGTGGAAACAGCAGCCAGCAGTAGAAGAGATCCTTTGCTCTGGGGCTGGGGCAGGGAGGGTCAGTGGGTACTAGGGGAGGAGGGCAAGGCTTCTGAACTCTGCTTTTGCCAACCACTTCCTGTCTCTCTTCAGCGGGGGCTCAACCCCCAGACCTCCAGAAATGACGTCAGAATCATTTGCATCCCGCTGCCTCTACCTGCCCGGTCCAGCTGTGACCCTGCCTCGCCAGCCCCGTGGCTCGAGGGTTGGGTGAGTGTGTATGGGGAAGGGGGCTGGACTCTGGTATTCTTGGATGGGGGGCACCCCAGGCTCTCCAGCCTCCTGGGCTCAGCCTGGGCCCCTCCCCATCCAACCTCCACTCCAGTCCTCCTCATTCAACTTCCTCTTCCTGCAAAAGAGGGGCGCTGCCCGGTGACCTACACAGACTGAGACAGGACCGCCATGAATGGAGACCTCTGGAAAAACTCAGGAGCCCAGGCCCGGCGGGCCCACCGGACGTCCAAGGGGAGACCCTCGGAGGGGGCTGGACCACAGCCTCCCGACAGCCCCCCAAAGCCCGGGCTTTGCAAGGGAGCTGGGGGTTTCCCATCTCCTTTTGCAGGGGAGGGCTGTCAGTCGGAGGGGTGCGCACTGGGGGCACCTCAGCCCCCGCCGGCTAGCCCCACATCACCACCACCACCACCCCCAGCACCACCACCACCACCACCACACACAAAAAAAATTGGATACATTTTGAATAAAGCGATTCGGTTCCTTATCCGGGGACTGGGTTGCTCCGTGTGATTGGCCGGCGGAGTCACATGGTGAAAGTAACTTTACAGGGTCGCTAGCTAGTAGGAGGGCTTTATGGAGCAGAAAAACGACAAAGCGAGAAAAATTATTTTCCACTCCAGAAATTAATGATCATGAGCTCGTATTTGATGGACTCTAACTACATCGATCCGAAATTTCCTCCATGCGAAGAATATTCGCAAAATAGCTACATCCCTGAACACAGTCCGGAATATTACGGCCGGACCAGGGAATCGGGATTCCAGCATCACCACCAGGAGCTGTACCCACCACCGCCTCCGCGCCCTAGCTACCCCGAGCGCCAGTATAGCTGCACCAGTCTCCAGGGGCCGGGCAATTCGCGAGGCCACGGGCCGGCCCAGGCGGGCCACCACCACCCCGAGAAATCACAGCCGCTCTGCGAGCCGGCGCCTCTCTCAGGCGCCTCTGCCTCCCCGTCCCCAGCCCCGCCAGCCTGCAGCCAGCCAGCCCCTGACCATCCCTCCAGCGCCGCCAGCAAGCAACCCATAGTCTACCCATGGATGAAAAAAATCCACGTTAGCACGGGTAGGCAACTTTGCTTTTTGCTCTCCCCCTCCCTCCCCTCTTCCCCAGCGCTCCCCACCCTCCCCGGCCCCCTCTGGCCCCCGTCCTCCTTTCTCTCCTTCCCCCTCTCTCTCCAGGAGCGACTCTGGGTTAGCACAATTGAACTGGATTTACGAGCGAGAATGGGTAATTACATCCCCCATAAATTTTATGGCTTAGCTACTCTGGGCAGTCCGAGCCATGTGCTACGATCTGTTATGTATGTGTGAAAACTATGCTCGCTTTCTAAGGGCGCATAAATAATTCAGTGTCGTTACAATGAGGATTCCCCTCTTATTACACTACAAAGTCTCCAGCTTCCTTCAACTTCTTTATAACCCATTTAGCTTGATGACTTTATTTCCACTACCCCCTCCTTCTGTTCCACAGAGCTGAGGATGGGGTGAGGGTGGGGGGCGGGAGCCTGCTGCCTCTGAACCCCACTATTTGCTTCTCCCCACCTCCTCCCGTCAGTGAACCCCAATTATAACGGAGGGGAACCTAAGCGCTCGAGGACAGCCTACACCCGGCAGCAAGTCCTGGAATTAGAGAAAGAGTTTCATTACAATCGCTACCTGACCCGAAGGAGAAGGATCGAGATCGCCCACTCGCTGTGCCTCTCTGAGAGGCAGATCAAAATCTGGTTCCAAAACCGTCGCATGAAATGGAAGAAGGACCACCGACTCCCCAACACCAAAGTCAGGTCAGCGCCCCCGGCCGGCGCTGCGCCCAGCACCCTCTCGGCAGCCACCCCGGGCACTTCTGAAGACCACTCCCAGAGCGCCACGCCGCCGGAGCAGCAACGGGCAGAGGACATTACCAGGTTATAAAACGTAACTCACACCCTGCCCCCACCCCATGCCCCCATCCTCCCCCCACACACAAATTGACTCTTATTTATAGAATTTAATATATATATATTTTTTGGTTCTTTTCTCTCTTCCTCCCACCTTATCCCTTGTCAATTCCAAACTGACAAAACAGATAAACAAGCCCTCTGCCCTTCTCTCCCTTCCACTGTTAAAGACCCTTTTAAGCATGTGATGTTGTCTTAGCATGGTACCTGCTGGGTTTTTTTTTTTAAGGCCATTTTGGGGGGTTATTTATTTTTTAAGGAAAAAAGCTGCAAAAATTATATATTGCAAGGTGCGATGGTCTGGTTTGGGTGAATTTCAGGGGAAATGAGGAAAAAAAGAAAGAAAGAGAGATTTTTAAGCCAATTTTCATCCTTCTCCTCCTCCTCCTTTCCCCCTCTTTCCTTAGGCCTTTTGCATTGAAAATGCACCAGGGGAGGTTAGTGAGGGGGAAGTCATTTTAAGGAGAACAAAGCTATGAAGTTCTTTTGTATTATTGTTGGGGGGGCTGGGAGGAGAGGGGGTCGACAGCAGACAAAGCTAAATGCATTGAAGAGCCTCTCAGAGCTGTGCAGTTTGAGGAGCCAAAAGAAAATAAAAATGAACTTTCAGCTCAGAGAGGCATTCAATAGGTAGAAACCCCCCCCCACCCCACCATCGTGGTCATTGTGTTTTTGGACTGAATTTACTTGATTATTGTAAAACTTGCAATAAAGAATTTTAGTGTCTGATGTGAAATGCCCCGTGATCAATAATAAACCAGTGGATGTGAATTAGTTTTACGTCAATGTCTGATGGTTTCTTTTTATCCCCCTCTTCCTTCTGGCCTGGTAACATCCCACCTTCTCTGTAGTTGCCTAAGTTTACTCTAAGCAAACACACAAATCTAAACTCTCAACTCATCTTCCAATGTCCTTAGACAGACACATCAGCAAGGGGTTTGGGACAGGGAATCCTCAAAAGAGGGGATATGGAAGATTTGTGCTGATTTCTCCAGTCCCTTCCCTGAGTCTGCAGAGAGGCCAGACTCTCCTGGGGGTCCTTAGAGTGGAGCCGGGAGGGTCTCACTTTTCTATAGTTAGGCACAGTGTCTTCTTTTTGTTGATTTCCCTCTCCTCTCTTCTCTTTTCTCTCTGCTGAGGAGGTCTGCCTGATTTGCAGAAAGAAGGCAAGTTTAGGGAGTGGGAGGAAGAGAAGAGTTTTCATCTTTTAGGATTCTTTTGGGATGAGGGATTAAGGAAGATGCCTTCTCAGCCTGCCTGTGCTTCTTAAAAGAAGGAAGATTTGGAGCTGGTGACTCTGGAGCAGCAAAGTGACCTGTCAGGGTGACTTCTCTGTTTGTTTAGACTTGGAAAGAAGGGTGAAGTGGAGGCCAGAGGCCTGGGAGGCCCCCTTGCACGGGTAGGCCTCAAAGCCTGATGCCTAGAGATAACGAAGAACTTTTATTTTTCCCCTAACTTTTATCATGGACCTGCCAGGTGTTGAGAAAAGACACAGGGACCACCCTTCTTCCTGCAAGCTCCTGCGCCGTTGTGGCAGGGCTTGGGAATACCTGGAACAAGGCTCTGTGGCTGGTTTCTGTTTTTGTTTTTGTTTTTAATTCAGTTGTTTTCCTTGGAGATTAAAAAGAGAGAGAGAGAAACAAACAACAACAACACAACAAAAACTGGCCTGGGTTACCTGAATAATTAATTTAAGCCAAAGGCTCCCAAATGATCCTGATCCTGAAGACCAGGCCCTAAGCGGGACCTGCTCAAATTTTTGCTTGTTTGTTGGGAGAAGGTGGGGATGGGTGCTTAGTGGGCTTCTCAGACAATTTATCTAAATTTCAGAATAGAGTGCATCAGAAGTAGAAGAGAGAGGGCTAGGAGATCCTGGATTTGTAGAGGAGCCAGGGATACCCCTCTCCTCTCTCCCCAAATACTGGAGTGAAAGGTAACAATGAGACCAGTTGTGAAAATCTGTTCTTCAGCAAGCTTTGGATTTATTTCCTCTTGAACCACTTGCTGGCTGGTACTTGGAGTGGAGTGTGTGCGTATGTGCGTGTGTGTGTGTGTGTGTGTGTGTGTGTTTGGGGGGGAATCACTTGGTCCTGTTGGTCTACTTTGTCCTTCCTAATGGTGCTCTGGAGATAGCAAAACATGCTGCCTACAGTGTCGGGGGCACAGCCAACAATTATCTGGAGTTATTTTATGTACTCAAGTGAATTAGGGGCCAAATCTGACTGTAGTTCCTAGCATCCTGAGGCAATTGACTTTGGGGCAGGAAAAGGGGGTCCAGCTGTGCTTGGGAGAAGGGAAGAAAGGTCTGAGGAGTGGGCTTGGGTGTCTTTTCAACCCTGTAAGGAAATTTATATGGAGGAAGAAGGGGGGAAAAAAGGAACTTGAGATCCATAGTCTTTTTCAACTTTGCTCCTTTGGTTTTAGAAGAATTTACTCCCCTCTCTTCCCAAAAGTAGAAGAGATGAAAGCGAGGAGAAAAATGACTATCTTTTCTTTCTCAAGCTTCTTCCTGAACTTGCTGAAGGGACACTGGAGCCCAGAAAAGCAGCAGGAAAGGATTGGGAAGGTTCTTTTATTTGCCTTCTTTAGGGGCTTCAGTTTCTCCCTCTCCTCTCACGTAGTACACACATGGTTGTCCTCAGTCCCTCTTGGTGTGACAAGGGGTAAACATCAGAAAGCTCTCAATCTTGACAGATGAAACAAAACTAAACCCCCTTACATTTGAGTTTTTGAAGATTCTGGCGTCTGGCCTTCCCTCCAGTGGGCTTCATTCTCTCCTCTTTCCGGAGCTCTCCTTTCCTTGGGCCTGAACACCCCAGAATGGGATCAGGGTGCTGGAGAGGGATGGGGTGGGGTGGAGTGAGGGGCATGGAGGGCCCGACCTGGGCCCCTCAATCCTGCAGTCAGGGTCCCCTGCTGGAGCTACTGCTCCATGTGCTGCTACCACAGCCCCACTGGGAAGCAGAGGGCTGGAGCTTTTATCCAAGTTGGGTTGAGCAGAGGGGAAAGGCTGGGGGTGAGGGGGGGAGGATGCAGCCCAGGTTCACGGGGAGGACACAGCATTTTCTCTCCCATCGCCTTTATATTCGGCAGAGCCTCTGACCTCTCCCCCACCCCCATCTCCGACCCTCCCAAGCCAGCCCTTGCTCAGCCCCTGGTCTCCAGATAGGATGCCACTGCTTTTGTAGGGCTGGGATTTCTTGCCCAGAGTAATGGGAGAGGCAAGGCGCATGAATGCCTGCTAGCGCATTGTATCTCTCTCTCCAATGGCTAAGTTAAAAGAAGACGGGGTGAAGCCGGCAACACCAATCTTCCAAGGTCCTTCTCTCCAAGCACCAGGAGATCCCCACAGGTCACAACCCCCCTTGCCATGTAAGTAGTTAGCACTCGATCTGCTCAGGGCGAGGAGCACAGCAGTTACAACTCTGTCTCTGTTTGCCATTCCATTTTTAGCTCAACTCTGGATCTTGGGGAGGGAAGACTGGGAAATCCAATCACGAACAGAGGGCTTCTGCTTGGGGAGAATAGAGTTTCTGTGCCGAGTGAGTCGGTACCTGGGGAGTGAAGAGACTTGGCTCAGAAAGGAGAAGATGGGGAGGGAAAGTGAGCCTGGGGTGGGGGAAGGACTGGGGAACTTTATTTCTCTGAGGGCGTCTTGCTGCTGCTCGAATGAAGTTTTCTACAAAGTTTTCTCTGCAATCTGTGCATCAGCTTTTTTTTTTTTTTTTTTCCATGCATGGACCTAGCGGATTGCAGTTCAGAGCTGCCTTCCCGCTGTTAGATGGATGTGTATTGGATGTGTATGTGTGTGTTTGGGGGAGTGGAACGGAAGATAAAACAAGGGTTTCTCCAGAGCTTGGGAAGAGGGTACCCTCGCTAAGCACTATCTGTCTGCTTGTCCACGGTTAAGGAAGACAGACTCCAAAGGGGGCCCTGGAGATTGAGGGTGCTGTGATGGGGAGGAGTAGTGTGCTGAGGCCATCCCACCATCTTTTCCTCTGCCTTTTGCCCAATCCTGGGGGAGCATGCTATTGCCCTCATGTAGCTACTGCTCATAGTTTTCTATAGCTTCTATCTGGTACCCCACTTTTGGAGAGCTAATTCTAAGAGACCCTTCCCAGGCTTGGGAAAAGAGACAGAGGATTCCCCCAACTCCAGCGGCCACCAGAGCAGAGGGAATATTTATTACCTCTCCGGATATCATTATCTAAGAATACAATTTTATGTACTTCCTAATCTGTTAGCTTGATTTATCTGGATGGGCAGGAGCCCAAAATAAATATTTGGGGGATTTTGTAGGGAAAAAAGTCTTTGCTTCTGACCAATCTTTCTGATTGAACTGATTGTCCGCCCCAACCCCACCAACTTGGCCTGCCTTTTCTACCCCCCCATACAGCTAGCCCCATTTAATTTTTTTTTCTCTGCAGCTTGTGACTGTTTGGGGTATTGGAGTTTTGGTTGCCTCTTGAGAATTAGAAATGGCGGGTCACACTGTTTGAACCAGAGACCTGAAGGGGTTCCTCAGCCACCTTAAAATCCCTGTAGCTCCATATGTTCGAATCCCTTCTGGATTTGGTAGCAGAGAGAAACCAAGCTTTGCTCATGTGCCCTCCAGGTCCAGGAGCCCCTTCACAGACCTGGTTCTGTCTCTAGTCTTCTCTCTCTGAGGTCAGCCCAGTGGCTGGGTCCATCCTGAAGCGGAGCTCACCTCCATGCAGACAGGGGAAAGGGCCTCGGCAGCATCATCTCCCAGCTTCCAGTCCCCGCAGATCTGCCTAGCTGATGAATTAGGAGGCAGGGAAGACAAGGATGGGTAGGGAGGATCTCCCATGTTTGAACATGAACAGGGTGATGGAGTCTAGTAGGTGGAAAGGACTATTTTAAATTTCCAGTCCCCATCAACAACTGCCAGATTTCCTAAGATGTAGGGTCCTCTAGGGTCTCTTCTGCCAGGCAAGAGGGGGTAGGGGTCAAGCCCAAAGAAGTGTCACCTCTACCAAACCTCATTTCTGACCCTCTCTGCCCACCCTCAGAGATGGGGAGAGGGAAATATATTTGAACTTCCGGGGGGACCAGCCTTAAGACGGAGCGGGAAGGCAGCACTGCCAGAAGGTCCGACCCACCCTCGGTTCCCGCCGCCCTGCCTCCGGCTTCCCAGCCACCCGGTGTCAGAAAAGGGGGCACAAAGCGGCCGCCGTCGCCGGCGCTCCCGGCTCCCTTCTGGAGCAACCGGGGTCTTGAGGATGGTGAAATGGGGCCAGCCTGGGCAAAGGTGAGGTGCGAGAGGCCGCCGGCGGCACGGCGCCCCCTCCGGGTTCCACGCCACGGCCGCTCCAGGAGCCGTGTCGCCTTCAGCTGGGTCACGACCCCGGGCTCGGCCCGCAGACAATAGGGCTCTGGGCGGGGGCCCCGGGCTGCGCGACCCGCCCAGCGGGTTCACTGCGCGGTGAACTCCGCTCCACCTCCGGGTCTCGCCCTTTAAGAGCCCAAGCTCCCTTTTCTTTGCCCTATTCCGCCTTCCTTTTTTTTCCCCTCGTGGAAAATTGAGCACACTCTCCGTTGTTCCTCAACCGATCAACACCCCACTGTTACCACCACCAAATCGGATTCCATTTTCTTTAGAAATGAAAGCATAGTTTTCTCCCGAGTTACAAGAGCGGGGAATGGGACCCTCTCAAGACTTTCGTGGGCACTCAAAGAGAAGAATCCCAGGCTATCAAACCCGCAAATGGTCCCCTCCATCGCAGGAATTCCAGGCCCAGAATGGGGCCTCCCTGCACCTCCACCCCAAATCAGAGGAAGAATGGCTTCCCTCTTCCCCTGGCCTTTGTCTCTGGGCACCAGATTAGGATCAGGGGTCTTATAAACCGGGAGACATGCTCTCCAATCCAATGCGCTCGGACAGGACTGGGTTATCCATGGAGGGTGGTGGGAGGCGAGTAACTTGGGAGATGTCCCCCCAACCAGTTTGTTCTTGTTCCTGGATCTCTCCCCATCCCAATGATTGCTCGGTCCTTTTTGTGACTCTGTCCCTTCGAGCAATAGCCCAGTGTTTGTACCTTGGTACATGTGGAGTCTTTCCACTCAGCTACAATGAGACCTTGGAAAATAAGGTTGTAGAGTATGGTTGGTTCCAGCCTGAGGCAAAAAAGGCAGGCAGTTTGGAGAGAGGAGAAAATGAGGGAGGTATGGAATACTCCCCAATGACATTTGTTTCCCGCCTACCCCCAGCTCCCCACCTCAGCCCCCCTCTTGCCCAACAGAGCTGAAAGGTGAGAAGGAGAGTTGCCCCACCCCCCTCCACACACCCACTTGGGAACCTTTCTCCTTGGACTGCACCGGACCATTTCAACCCACAGATCGGATTGTGACTGCCCTGTGGCCCTGCCTGTCTTAGCTTGGCTGTCTCGAGGTCTCCTCCTGGCATCTGCTGCTGCTTTCTGTGGTCCGTGGGGTTTCCTCACATCCTGGCCCCTCAGCCCCTCTCATCCTACAGCAATCCTCTGGGATGATCCCCAGCCCCAGTGCTCCTCCTAGGACTCCGCTCCAACTGAGAAAGCAGAGAAGAGGAACCAAAAGGTGGGGGCAGCAATCTTGGAGGGACAGCTGAGGTTCAAAAAAGGTTCCTGGCTAAGCCTCCAGTCCAAGCCACCTCAGGCCTATGGGACCAACTGCCCCAGAGCCAGCAGCAAATACAAAGTTTTACAGCCTGGGCAGATGTCCTTTCAGCCAGCTCACCAGATTCCCCTTTATCTCCAATCCCCACCATACCTTTGTTCTCTTTCCTTTCCTCCCACCTCCCCCTCCTTTGCTCCGTTTGATCCTGCTTTCCCCCCTCAAATTATTTCTTTAGATCTGGAAGCATCTGTTTCTGCCTGCCCCTCCCCCCACACCCTCCTTTCCTCCTTTTCCTCCTCCCTGCACTTCTGGGAGTCAAAGAAGCCCCCAAATGGAGGGCCTCTGGTGTCTAACCTACTCTGCTACCCCAGGGCCCAGAGACCCATGAGGCCAACCCTTGAGAACCCTTCCCAACCCCCAGTCACTTGCATTTCATTCTGCCAGCTGGAGATGGCCCCCAAATTGAAGAGTTTTGAGTCTTGGCTCCCAGGGACCAGTCTTTTGTCTTACTGGGAAGGTTACCCACTAAATTCAGGTGAAAGCGAGGAATCTGAGATGGAAGGATTTGGTGAAGAATTATTTAGGTACTTTCCTTAGTTCTCTAGGGGCTGTTTTGGGCTCCAGAGTTTGAACATATCTTCATATCCCGACCATAGTGGGGAGATGGCCTTGGCAGGAGAACCTTCCCCTTCCATTGATGGCAAAGTTGTTTTCTGAGCAATTAGAACGCCCCCGACCCTTCCCAGAATTCCACAACCCTAACTGAGGAGACCAGGACAGTGTCCACACTGTGCACATTAGAGGGCCTCTTTTTCTTTCTCCTCCAAAAAATAAAAAAGAAACATATCCAGGAATAGATGATCTCCAAAGTTTAAGGAGAGGGTGGTAAACCCGGTCTGGGTAAACAATAGAATGTTTTTCCCTCTTAGTCAATCCAATTCAGTCTGAGTCCAGATCATTCGGGCCGAGACTCTTGAACTCTGCCTGGTAGACCTGACTTTAGTGAGAGCCCACTTTCTAGCCCAGAGCACCAGACTGGAATAATGGGGAGGACCTTGCCCTAGTGCCCACAGTTGAAAAGATAGAAACGAATTAAGTCCTCTCCTCCCTCCCTTTCCTTCAGCTCCATCCTGAGATTGCGTCCTGCCTGGCATCCTGCTCCCTCTTCTGTCCTTGAAGAACAGTGGTTGGCCAAGAGCCCCAGATTCATGCTCCCTGCGGCTCTGCCACTCAGTTGCCATGGCAATGAGAGGCAACTGAACTATTCTCCTTCAACTGGTTGGATAGACCTATATCAGCCAAGATGTTCTCTGGGGGAACCTGACCGAAGAAAGATACAGGAGACAGAAGTCTATATTTTGTTAAGGCATCTTTGCTATTTAGTCAGGATGGAAGAGGGAAGACTGGGGAGAGTGTCTCTCCCTCCAGCCTATAACCTCACACAGTCCTTTCTCTCTGCACACATGTGTACCTCGGAACACACCCTCAAAACACACATGACAGATTTATGCTAGGACCTCAACACACTCGCTTCTTCTGTTCAAATCTACACGGGGAGGTGACTTTGTGTGTGTGTGTATGTGTGTGTGCACACGTGTGTGTGGACATGTGCATGTGAGTAGAGGTAATGTGTGACAGAAAATAGCATCCCGGCTAGAGCTCCTGTGAAGTAGGTTCTTTGGCTTCTCACTAATGTCCCCGGTAACAGAGGCTTCTGCTGCCCCCTTTCCCCCCACACGCTGCTCTCCAAGGCTTGCCCCTTCACCGGGGATCATGTGGCTTGAGGACTCACCCTTGATCCTGCAACTTGGCTCCTTAGGCCCAGGGTGGCTGTAGAAGGAGGCGGAGTCAGAGGCCTCTGGTAGATCAGATTCCTCACTTAATACTTTCACTTCTTCAAAGTTAAATCAAACCCACAAACATTTCTCTAGCCCTCCAGTCTGCAGGACTCTGCCAGTAGGCAGGACTAAGGAAACCACCACCACCACCACACCAGCAGCGGGGCAGCAGTGTAACTCTCTCCTGAGGTCAGGAACTGCCTTACAGTGGTGGTGGAGGAGTAGTGGGTTAATGCAGGAAAAGCACTTCCATGAACGCTTGGCATACAAGAAGCTTTCAGTAAGTGCTGTGCCTTCTTCTTCTCTTCCTCCTCCTCCTTACCCTCTTCTCCC
>PITA01014003.1:21166-55358 GCA_004023965.1 Spilogale gracilis
TCCTCCTCCTGTTCCTCCCCATCCCCTTCCCCTTCCTCCTCCTCTTCCTCCTCCTCTCCCTCCTCCTCCTGGTCCTCCTCCTCCCTCTCCTCCTCCTCCTCCTTCTTCTTCTTCCCATTACTATTAACAATAACAGGCATTTTCTTAAGCGCTCTCAATGGACCAGGCACTATGTTAAATTTGTTACCTCATTTGAGCCTTACAATAAGGTCATAAGGAAATTGTTGTGGATCTGCATTTTACCCAAGAGGAAGCTGAGGGAGGCCCAGAAGGCTAGCGATAGACCCTACTGGCAGAGCCAGGATTCCAGTTAGACTGGCCTGATTTCAGAGTGGGTGCCCTGAACCTCTTCAGTTCTTTGCTCCTGACAGACAGAGGCACTGACTGTGAGGATGGGCGGAGTTAAGCAGCGATGGCCAGTGAGTGTGTGGGGCCACAACCACCTGAGCACCAGCAGGACCTACAGTAACCTGGGTTTCGTTGCTTGGCTTAGGGGCTTCCTGTCCTCATCAACAGCAGTCTGTAACCCAGTGGTTCTCAAACTTTCTGGTCTCAGGAACCCTTTACGCTCTTAACAATTATTAAAATCTCAAAGAGCTTTTATTTTTTAACTTTTTTTTTCTTTTTAAAAACTGAGCTCGGTGCAGTCTTTTTTTTTTTTTTAATTTTTATTTATTTGACAGAGATCACAGGCAGGCAGAGAGAGAGAAGGAAGCAGGCTCCCTGCCGAGCAGAGAGCCTGACACGGGCCTCGATCCCAGGACCCTGAGATCATGACCTGAGCCGAAGGCAGAGGCTTTAACCCACTGAGCCACCCAGGCGCCCTCAAAGAGCTTTTTAAATATGGGTTATATCTATCAATATTTACCTTGTTAGAAATTAAAACTGAAACCTTCTAAAAAGCTCTTAAAATCATAATAACGAATCCATTACATGTTAACGTAACTAACTATTCAGGAAGAATAACTATATTTTCTAAAACAATTTAGTGAGAAGAATGTCACTTTTTCGCATGGTGGCAAATCTCTTTAATGTTTATTTTCATAGAAGACAAATAGATTCTCGTACCTGTTTCTGCATTCAATTTGTTGCAATACATTGTTCTGGTTGAAGTATATGAAGTACATAGCCTCATGCAAATAAGTAGCTGGGAGAAGAAGGAGCTCTCACAGAGCTCCTGAAAAGGTCTTCAAGAACCAACAGGGATCCTTAGACCACATTTTAAGACCCACTGATCTAACTGACGGAGCTAACCAGCAGAAGCCACTCCATAACACTTATATCGGATACTGTTTTAGCTCATTTGTGATGCTTCTAACTCCAAAACCTATCATCATTTCATTATTCCATGCTGTATCTGGAATGTGTCATCCTAGGCAACTTATTCAATTTTTCTATCCCATAGATAGATTAACAGCCAGAAAGATAGACATATACATACATATATGCTATGTAGGTTATATATATTCATTGTCTTTTAATATGAAAATGTAGAGTAAAATACAAATTTATAGATAAAATGGCCTTCCTGTGTTTAGCGCTGTTTGAGATGGCAGCTTAGTTGTTATTATCAGTCTTGTGTTTCAGGAGGGGAAACTGAGCCAAAGAGGGTGACGAGACTTGCTGAAGATGACATGCTCAGCAAGTGGTGGACAGTAGAACCGAACTCCTATTGTCTAACTCCTAGACCTATATTTCAGAACCCCTCTCCCTAGAGACATGGCTGTGTAACAGGTGTATGGAAAGTAGATGTGTGCCACACTCAAACTCTTTCTGGAAGTATATGTGATGGTTGTATTTAACTATGTGTGAGAGGAGAAAACTCTTGTACCTGCTTGCAAAGGTATAGTTTTGTTAAGAGGTACAAGGCATCAGCCTAACAGTGTTTTTCCCTCTCCACCAAACTCTCCATGTGTCTGCGGTCCTGGGTTTTATCTGTCCATTGTCAGGAACGTTTCTTCCTTCTAGGTCTCCTGTTGGTACATTCTCATTGAGGGTACGTTAAGAGCCCAGATCTTCACATGAGCACACAGAACAGATGTAACAATGGTATGCCCTTGTTTTTCTTCCCTCGAACATCATGTCTAACACATCTTTTCAAAATAAGTGATCTACAAGTGTCTAACCAAGAGAAGCAAAGCTGTGTGAACCGAGGTCAGTATCTGTCTGTGTAGATGCAAATGTGGAGCTCTTGGGTGTCTGTATACTTGTCTGGGTAAGCCCCAGGGAAATGTATGAGCAACTGGAGTCTCAGTTCTTTCATTAATCTGATAAGTATTCATTCACAAATTCTATGTTTTATGGCTGCGTGAAGCTCATGTGTATGCAGGATCCAATGAGAAGAACCTTCGGTAAGAAGTCAGGCTGCCTGAGTTCTAGTCCGAGCTTTTGGCAAGTGGTAGCAGAACAAAGCAGAGCAGCTTTCTGCTCCCACTTGCCAAAAGCAATTCCCTCACTAAGTGAGAGCCTCTGCTTCCTCATCCACATAATGGGGGAAACAATTATAGCTCAGCTACATCTCTGGGTGGGGAGTGTAGTGGGGAAATAGTAGGAGAATGATTGAGTGAACACGATTCTTTTTTTTTTTTTTACTATCAAAAAGTCCAAACACAATAATAGAGAAAATAATATAATCAAACACTCATATGCACATCACTTCACTTTAACATGGGTTGATAATAGATCAACCCATGACCAATCTACTTTTACCTACATTGAACCCAACACTACCTCATATATTTTGAAACAAATATCAGATGTCATGTCATTTCTCCTAACAACAATTTGAATACCTCTAAAAGACAAAGACTTTTTTCATAACATAACCGCAATATTATTATTATAACCACCTAAAAATTTTTTTAGTAAAATTTGTTAACTTTTAAAGAGTGGAGAAAGGTCTTTAACAATGAAGAGATGCTGACTCCCTTGTGCTTCATGCTCAGAGTTGATGAATGTCAATAAGGGAAAAGGAGTAGAATGGGAGGAAATGATGAAGTTGCCTTTTTTATTTCCATCTTAAAATCCCAGTTCACCTCCAGGCACTCCCCTCAACTCATTAGGCCTATTAAAAATGGGCTGACAGGGGACCCTGGAGGTCTAGGGATGGTGGAAGCAGCCAAGGGCCTGCAGGCCCTTGGAAGACACTGCAGTTCTCATTTTGGAAGAAAATAATTGTTGAGCAGGAAGGAATCTGAGCAGAGGGCCTGCCCAACCATTCTCTAGCATCAGATTTCATCCTAGGCTTGCCAGGCAGACTTCACAATGTCTGAGGTCTCACTGGGTTTACTGATCTCCAAAGATGTGTATTAGCATCCTCCTACGGCAACCCAAAAGGAGATATGCACAGAGGCACAGGCAAATCCACTTGCCCATATACAGGCTATGTACAAACACATGCAAACACTTAGACAGATGCAAATGTACAAGTACATATCAGCAAACTTAGCCACGTGGGAAAACACAGAGACACAAATCCAAACACTCAGACATATGTGAATATGCAGGGACACAAACGAAGTTCTGGAACAAAAATACAAAAAGCCCAATACAAAAGCCTGGATGCATGCAAATATACATTGGGCCACTTTTATTCATCACTATTTAACACATCCAAGGTCCATTCTAGCTGACTCTTTCCCTCTCATCCCATCAAATGGGTCAAATATCAGTCAAAACTACAATCTATGTTACATTCATGCAGGTATGCACCCAAGACAAGTCATCCCAAGGTCCTCCCACTGCCCCCAGCAGCACAAGTTCTCTCTCCCTCCAGTGCTCTCTCCCCAAAAGACAAGGCTGGGAGTACCGTGGCATGGTATGTTTGTGTGTGGGGGACTGTATGGACACTCATTTCTTTGTCCTAAGAAGTCTGAATTAAGAAGGTGCAAGGACAGTGGTGCCTGGGTATCTCAGTTGGTTAAGCACTGCCTTCGGTTCAGGTCATGATCCCAGGGTCCTGGGATCGAGTCCTGCATCGGGCTCCCTGTTCAGTGGGGAGCCTGCTTCTCCCTCTGCCTGTTCTGCCTGCTGTTCCCCCTGCTTGTGCTCTCTCTCTCTCTCTCTCTCTCTCTCTCTCATAAATAAATAAATAAATAAAATCTTAAGAAGAAGGAGAAGGAGAAGAAGAAGGGGAAGGACGGGGCACCTGGGTGGCTAAGTTAGTTAAGTATCTGCCTTCAGCTTGGGTCATGATCCCAGGGCCCTGGGATTGAGTCCCGCATTGGGACTCCCTGCTCAGCAGGAAACCTTCTCCCTTTCTCACTCCCCCTGCTTGTGCTCCCTCTTTCTGTGTGTCACTCTCTGTCAAATAAATAAATAAAATCTTGAAAAAAAAAAAAGAAGAGAAGGACACTGGTCATGTACAGACTCTAAGTCAGCTCAGACTGTCAGGGAAGCATCACTTTGCCTACACTGTGCTACAGGTATAGGTGGATTGATTTTCCACTGAATTGGCTAACCCAAGTGGGTGATTTGGCATCTTAAGGACACGACCTGAGACTGCTTTCTCTGGGTTTGAGCGAGGCTGTGCCAATCGTCTGGGTTTGACTCCTTTTTTTCCCCCCTTTTTAAAAAAAGAGTTTGTTTATTTATTTATACAGCTAAGAGGGAACACAAGCAGGGGAAGTGAGAGAGGCAGGAGCAGGCTTCCTGTGGAGTAGGGAGCCTGATGCAGGGCTTGATCCTGGGACTCTGGGATCATGACCTGAGCCAAAGGCAGGCACTTAATGACTTAGCCACCCAGGAGCCCGTGGGTTTGACTCTTTAATGAACTTACCAATCCATTCAAAGAATAAAGGTGATGCTACTGAATAGATCAGATGGTCGTTGGCTAGGCCTTGCATGGCCACAGAGTGATTCTGAATCAAAAAGGGTGGCCAGAATCTGACAATTTAAAAATAAAATCTGTCAATTAAGTAGAGATAAACCAGTGGGACTCTTTGGCACTATGTTCACCAGAACCAGTCAACTGACTAAAATGTCCCCATTTCAACCAATTTTCATGAGATGTAGCTGTAGCCACAATATCTGAGTCAGGGGACCCACATATGTTTGCAACAAAAGCTGCATCAACGGGCAGTTAGGGTAGGGAATGGGCTATGAGAGCGACTGCACATTTTTGGAAGGGCAAAGCTGTAGTGCAGGGCTGTGTGTGTGAGTGGATGAGGACACGTATCTGGAACTATGCCCATTTATAGCCAACATCACTGACAAGAAGGTAAAGACTATGTAGTATAATGGGGGCTGTCTCTACATGGAATCAGAGGATGTTAGGTATCAAAAGGGCCTTTGAGTTCGTGTGGAAACTGAGGCTTGGACAGTTTTAAATGTCCAAGATCACCTAGCTGAGACGTACTTAGATACTATATTAGCTTGCTAGGAATGCCGTAATAAAGGAGCAGAGACAAGGTGGCTTAAACAATAGAAATTTATTTTTTCACAATTTGGGAGGTTTAAGAGTCGAAGATCAAGGTGTTGGCAAGGTTGGTTTCTTTTCTTTCTTTCTCTCTTTTTTAAGATTTTATTTATGAGAGAGAGAGAGCGTGCAAGTCAGGGGAGAGGCAGAGGAAGAGGGAGGAGAAGACTCTCAGCTGAGCAGAGACCAAAGGGGGACTCAATCCCAGGATCCTGGGATCATGACCTGAGCTGAAGGCAGACACTTAACCACTTAACCACTAAACCGCCTGGCATGAAGAGTTGGTTTCTTTGGGTGTCTCTGTCTTCATCTTGTAGATGGTCTGCTTCATGTGTTCTTGGCTTCACATTGTCTTTCATCTGTGTTTGTGTCCTAATCTCTTCTTATAAGCAGACCAGTCAGATTGGATTAGGGCCTACCCATATGACTGTACATTACTTAGGTACTTCTTCAAAGTCCCTATCTCTAAATAGAGTTGCCTTCTGTGGTCCTGGGAGGTTAGGATGTCAACATATGAATTTGAGGAGGAACATAATTCAGCCCATAACAGACACTGAGATTCTGGACTCCCAATCCAGTGCTGTTGTGCTCATATCAGACTAATAAGAGATCTGGTGGATTTTGTTCCCTAGTTGATTCAATTTCGTTTAGTTTCTTAGGGATGGGGAAGTTGTTTAAGGCCAAGAAGAGATTTAAAAGTGTTTCCCAGGCCCAAGGTCCAGTGGAAAACTGAATGAGCACTGCCCAAGGAATCTAGGATTAGGAAGACCACCAAATACTGGGAAAAGTAACTAGAATCTTTGGCCCAGAAGGAAACCTGTGAGGTTAACTTGACCATATCGGGAGGATGAGAATTTTCCTGGTTCATTGAGACTTGCCATTTGTTTGAAGACTCTAAGGGCTGGCAAGTTCTTTCTTGTGTATACTCAGCAACCCTCGTAAGCTGAACTCCCTTCCCTGGCCTTCAGTCCTCAGAATTAGACAATAAGACAGGCTTCGTTTTGTTTTTCTTTGAAGACTGAAGAAGGCCTGACAGCATATTAAGGAAACTTCTCTATTCAAGACAGCTTCTTTCCTCATATGAGGCTGGAGGGTGGGGAAACCAGAGGTAAAGAAGTTGTGCTTACCCCTTTGCTCTCCGCCTGAGACCTTCAGCGCCTCTCCAGGCCCTGGTCAATTCTAGGGAATGGTGCAGAAACAAAGGGAACAGAGATGCCGTCTGACTTCACAGAAATCACAGTTGGGCTCTAGTGGGATGATGGAGCATGGTGTGGGTATGATGGAAACTGTGCCTCAAAGGGGCTGCGACCAGGCACTGTGATGGTTGTTGGCGCCTGTGCTCTCTGCCAGGCAAAGCCAGCTTGGATCCTGGGATTTAGAGGGAACAAGTTAAAAAATATCTAGCTGAAGAGAGCCAGATGCAGCATGGCCTAGGGATCAAAGTACCTGGGTTCTGGTCTCTGTCTGAGCCTCAGTTTCCCTTCCTTCACAGTGAAGTGATTCAATTAGGTCATCACTAAGATCCTTCCAGCTCTGAGCAAACACTAGAGGATGCTGGGGGGCAGGGAGGGAATACTCTTTGTAGAAAATCAGATGATGGACTATGTGTCTCCGTGAACCAAACCAGGCACAGAAAACTCTCCATCTTCATTCCAGAGTTGGTGGGGGGTGGGGATGGGGGGAGAGGGGGTGTTAGCCGTGGTGTCTCCTCATTTGACAACTCAACCTTTTCCACAGGGCCCCTGCAGGCACACCGTGGGGAGCTGTGTCCATGGGGGACCCTGCCCCCGAGGGGAGGAAGGCAAAGACAAGACTGGGCAGGACAATGGGAGGGGATCAGCCTGGTGCCAGCAGACAGGTAAAGGCACAGAAATTAGCCCCCTATCTGCTTAGTCTCAAATATCAGAATAAAGGGATCCAATTTTATAGCTTTCATCTGAAGTTAATGGATAATGAGATGCAGGATCAGCCTTATGCAGCGAAGCAGTTTAAAGCCCCTGGGAAGACTCTGTTTCCCCCTCCCCAATTATCTTGCCACTGAAATGCCTCGAGTCCTACCATTAGAGCACATGGTGTTAAGTGCAGTCCTCTGCAGATCACATCCTTTCAAATACAAGAGCACCGCTGGGATACTTTATCAAACAGGGATAGAACCAGAAAGGCAGCGCTTGGTGGGGGATGCTCAGGGAGTGAGGGGTTCTGAAGATTAATCTCTAGATACTTGTCAGTTTCGTTGGCCGACCCTTGCAAGAAGGGTCTGGGGAAGTGTGAACTCCAGGACTCCCCTAGAAGGGCCCACAGGCCTGAACTATAGGTATAGTTCTAGTCTCCGGAACAGGGTGGACTCCAGGTGGTAAGGGTAGTCATTGTGTGAGAGATCACAGGGGCTGCCAGAAAACTGAATTCAGAGAGATGAAACGCAAAGAGTGGACAGGCACTTGGACTGGCCACTGTAGAAGCCAGTGTAGACATGAGCCCCCTTCTGAATGTCCACAGGATGTAAATCTATTACAGGGGGGAAAAAAGTTTTGTTTCCATGATTATCTGCTGTTTATCTAACCCAGGAGGTATGACTTGGAAGAGCCAAAACACAGCAGATGAGGAAACCTGGTTCAAACCTGACTTTGTGACCTTGGGCAGGTGACTTAACCTTTCTGAGATTACATTTCCTCATCAAATGTAGTGTGGGTATGATGGAGAGAGCCTGGCCTATAGTCATCTTTAGAAACAGAAGCCATTGTAGTTATGAGTATTGAGGGCGCTTCAAGACACTATCCATAAATTGGAACTAAGTCATGGAATGAATGACCACCATGTTCAGAACAAATCAGAAGCCCACATCCTGACAACTCATGCATAATGTTCTTTTCACCTGGAGGAATCTAGTTTCATTCCAGCTTCATTTTCTCTCCCAAGATCTGGTAATAAAAGGTGCACAAAATGTTCTTGACTCCTCTAAGCAGCCTGGAAACCCTGGGTTTGGGGCGAGGATAGCCTTATCCACAGACAGGATGGATGGCTGCCTCCATGATAAGGTTTAAGAAAAATTATAAACTACCCTCACACAAATTTATATCATGCCACCTGCCACGGGTCTGAAATCCCATCATGATGGCTATTTCCGTCCATCTGAGCAGTGGCTCCTGAAGCAAAAAGCAGTTTCCCAGGAAAATGTGTCCACACACTGGTGGCTTCCTAATCTGGCAACCTGGTTGTTGGCCAGTAGAGATTAGAGTGGGACTCCAGACAAGTAAGTTTTGATAGGACTGGGGACATGAAAGGTCCAGGGGCAGACAGCAGAGGGTATGGGCAACAGAAAAGCATGAGGATTATAGAAAGAGGAAAAGACACCAAATGGCTTATGGGACCCACCAAAAATGCCAACTATGCCAACTATGGTTTAGAGAGCTAAGAAGCAGATTCAATGTTAACACTTTGTATTGACTCTTTATATCCAGTTCATCTTTATATTGATTCTACCTGGCTCTTGTATTCTCTAGCCTAGACTTGCTTTTTCCCAGGAGCGACTGGGTACTTAGGCAGAGAGTTGGAGAGCCGAGCTGCAACGTCCCAGATCTCAATGACAGGCTAAGAAACCCCATCTGTGATTAAGCCTGTCATGACATCGGCTGTAGTTCTCTGCCCTGGGTTGGGGTGAAGGAAATGAGCAACTAAGAGTGTGCTCTGCAGATCACTGGGGCTCTAGGGAGCTTTTTAGGTGGTCCAAGAGACCACTTAGAATCTGTCATCCGAAAACATGTATCTGGCTTGTGTTTTCAGTATAAGCTCTGAGAAGATACGGATTTTTCTTTAGAAGTGAAAAGAAATGAATATTTTTTAAAGAAATGAATATTTTTAAAAGAAATGAATATTTTTAAGATTTTATTTATTTATTTGACAGAGAGAAACACAGCTAGAGAGTGAACACAAGCAAGGGGAGAGAAAGAGGGAGAAGTAGGCTTCCTGCCAAGCGGGGAGCCTGATGTGGGGCTTGATCCTGGGTCTCCAGGATCATGACCTGAGCCGAAGGCAGTCGCTTAACCAACTGAGCCACCCAGGCGCCCCAAGAAATGAATATTTTTAAAAAGTGTAGCCATAATCATGATTACTGACTCAGGAAAAAATGTGTGTGTGAATATGTATGCATCTGTAAATTTATATATATATATATGTATATACACACATGCCCATGTCTTCCTTCCTTCCTTCTTTTCTATTCTTTTCTCATTGCCAAAAGAGGCCAGTGGTATATCCGAGGCCCGGCATCTCTAGGGTCTGGCCCGAACAATGTGAAAGTCCCCAGTATGGATGTTTCCTTTGCAGGACCCGCCATGCTCCTTTATGTGACTCCACTGCCCTGGCATCATGGTGGCACCCATCCCCTCTCTAATTCGTTTTCCTCTAAACCCTATGCAGGTAATCTCTGACCCCAAAAGAGCAGTCAGAGGAGTAAGAGTTTGGTTCCTCCCACATCATCCTCATCATTGCTATAATGTCAGGGAAACAGTACTAACACTTAGAACTCTTTGGGGCTCAGCTACTCCTCCTCAACCTTTCCTCCTCCATGTGATGGGGAAGCTTTCTTAACAGGAATGGAAAAAACTGCAAATAGGAGAGAAGTGGGGAAGGAGAGACTGTGCTAAACAGGTGTAAACACAGGGAGGGGCTGTGTAAATGCTTCCTCCCTGAGAGGGCGACTTTGTGGATGGGAGGAGGAGGAGCTGAAGGGTGGTAATTAGCTTATTATTGTTTCCCCAGGGTGTTGTGAGAATTCCTTAGGAGACACTTGTAAAAAAGCAGAGGGAAGACAGTAAATACACATCTAATGATATGCTAAATAAATTATTATTGTTATTATTATGACTATTATTATAGCAGTTGCAACTTGCTCCTTGCATCCAAGTTTCCACTAGAGATGAGATGGGAATGGGTCCCCCTACAGCCAGGCCTGCATGCTGCCAATACCCGCCCCCCCATCTCTCCCCCTCCCCCAGAGATTGGTGGAGTAGCAGGGCAGTGTAAACCAGGCTTCAGTGAACAGTCACTCTCCTGATTTCTGAGGGGAGCAGATCAGGAGCTCTGCCCAAGCAAGGCCTGGGCCTGGTGCTTGCTCTAGTAAAGGAAAGAAGGAGAAGGGCAGAGAACTCAGGGAGGGCCAAACCAGAGGGAGACACTTGGACATGGGTTACAGAAAGAAGGGAGAAATATCCAAATACTCAACCCAGAGGTGTCGGGCTTCCTGGGCTTTGTATCATCCTGGTCCCCATCAACAACACTGTGTATATGTACATTTTTTTTTAAGATTTTATTTATTTATTTGACAGAGAGAGAGATCACAAGTAGGCAGAGAGGCAGGCAGAGAGAGGGGAGAAAGCAGGCTCCCTGCTGAGCAGAGAGCCCGATGTGGGCCTCGATCCCAGGACCCTGAGATCATGACCTGAGCCGAAGGCAGAGGCTTAACCCTCTGAGCCACCCAGGCGCCCTGTATATGTACATTTTGCTGCGGAGAGGGCAAATTGTTTTTATCTGCTTCTCTCTCTCTCTCTCTCTTTTTAAAAGATTGTCTTTATTTATTTGACAGAGAGAAACACAGCTAGAGAGGAAAACAGGGGAGTGAGAGAGGGAGAAGCAGGCTTCCCGCTGAGCAAGGAGCCCGATGTGGGGGGGCTCGATCCTGGAACTCCGGGATTACGACCTGAGCTGAAGGCAGACACTTTACAACTGAGACACTCAGGCGCTCCTTTATCTGCTTCTCAAAGAGGGCTTGGGACCCAGAAACAGCTAAAAGCCATGACAGCTTAGATAAACGGACCCCGGACTTTTTAGGATGGTTGGGGTTTCTCCATTTCCTCTCTTTTGGCCAAGGACCATCATCATCAGAACCTGTAGGTTCTGAGGTTTGTAGCAGCTACCCCCCATCGTACCCCCATCATGGCCAGCGTCCAGATACCTGCACAGAGTCCCACTTAGACAAATATATGTAAATGCTGGCTCCCCTTCTCCCTCTCAACATTTCTTTAGGGAAAGCACCCACCATCTCTATGGGCATTAGATATTCTGGGGAGCGAAGGGGGCTGTCTCAGGAGGAAACTGTCAGTGTTTGGGGGACTAGAAATGAGGCTGTAGGTTTAGCTTAGCCTCCTCTCTGGACCTTGGATCCTTGCCCAGACACAGGGCAGTTTGCCCTTAAAGACTCTTACGGAAAAAAGGAGTCAAATCTGGGAGAGTCTTTCTCGCTCCAAGCCTGGTGGGAGAGGGAAGGCCAAGCCTTCCCCCAGACCAAGACCCTCACTGGACAGAGGAACTGCCCATTTCACTCCACTCACTGCCGGTGACCTGCCCGTCCCCAAACTCCGGACCTAGTCTACAGGGACCAAATCTACAGGGACCAAATCTACAGGGAATGACAACAATTTTAAAAAGAACTATATGAAACAACCTGATTAGGAGATATTACTGAATCAGAAAATTTGTAAGCTTTTTAAAGTTAAATTTTCTTAAAACACTCAGTCATTCTGGTGCACTTGGTAGGATCCCTGGAGCCCGGCTGAGGCATCGCAAGGCCTTTCCTTCCACCAGGGTGGCTGTCTCATACTGATTTTTTTTTTTAATGTATTTCTTAATGGACCAAGTGGCGGTTCCTCTTTGGACCCCTCAGGCTGACAGGCAGCTCCTTCCCAGCCCAGGGCCCAGCTCTGGTTTAGTTTTCACACACTTGGGGGTCTGGGAGGCTAGGAGGCTGAGGCGCTCTGGGGAGCCTCAGGTGCCTCATTCCCCCATCTCAGCTTGGGCCACTCTCCACTGGGCACTAAGCACTGGCCATGTGCTCCAGGCCTGGCTCCCTCCAGGGCTCCCAGGTACCGGCTAGCCCGGTAGAGGGAGACTCCCTCTACCCCAGGCTGTTGCTCTGATAGCTGTTCAGTTTACCTCAACAAGTGTGTATCAGGTTACCCCTCTGTTCTAGGCAGCAGAGTTCCTGTCCTGGAGAAGCTCCGATCCCATGGGCAGGGGTGTGTGGAGGATGGCACTTGGCATTTAACCCCAGACCCGGGCTCTTCACTCCCTTCCTAGCATCCTAGAGATCTAGTGGCTGGACACTGATGTGGAGTACAGGGAACCTCTCGCAAAACAAACCATTGAGCAGAGGTCTGTGACTCCCTGGTTTAAAAAAAGAACTGGGACCAGGAGAAAACTGTCTCTTCTCCTGGGATGGCTGGTGGAAGGGGAAGAATTGCGGAGCCTGGGCCCAATGGTGCCTGGAAGGAGGCTGGTGAGAGGGCTGGGTAGATGGGGGGAAGGGATGGAATGCGAGCTAGAAGTGCCGACCCATGTTCCCCACTTACTAAAGTCAAATTCTCCCATGAAGGGGGCGCCTGGGTGGCTCAGTTGGTTAAGCGACTGCCTTCAGCTCAGGTCATGATCCTGGAGACCTGGGATCGAGTCCCATATTGGACTCCCTGCTCGGCAGGAAGCCTGCTTCTCCGTCTCTCACTGTCTCTCACTCCCCCTGCTTGTGTTCCCTCTCTGACTGTGTTTCTCTCTGTCAAATAAATAAAATCTTTAAAAAAAAAAAATCTCCCATGAAGGCCCAGGGCAGTGCTGTTAGAGAGCTAGAGGTTGCTGTCAGTACCCAGAGTGGAGGGATCCCCAAGCTGGGGAGCAACAGAGAAGGAGTGGCCCAGTGGAACAGAATTAAGCTCCGGAAACCCGGGCCTTGGAGAAGGGGGTGCTGAGGAAGACCTCCTGAAGCTCCCATCAGAAGCAGCCCAACCCTTGAAAATTTATCCCTGGATCCACGGGGCTCCTACCACACAGCTCCCCAGAGGCGCAGAAGGCCCAGGTGAAAGCAAGCTTTCTTTGGTTACCTTACCTGACTTTCCCAGCCCTATCTATCACCAGAGGCAGCAGCAGGGAAAGTGCACACCCTCCCTGCCCTGTCCCTAAACCTCCTTCCCTCTGAAGCCTACTCTTTGAGACCCCTAAACTATGGTTCAAGAGCAATGCGCCAGGAATGCGGAAGGGGCCAGCTGAAAGCCCGATTGAGGGTCTGCTCCCACAGCGGAGAGCTGGAGCGGATCTCAGATTGTAGTACTGCTCATGGCTTCCCTTCCAGAAGACCCAGTGACCATCTGTTCCTGCCCCTCACAAAACCAACACAGCATCTTCAGCTGGGCACCCCGTGTTTACCCTTTTCTGGCCTGTCTGTTCCAGCCATACCCCAAGCACCTTCCATCGGCCTCTTCTTCTTGAGGCTTCCCATGTTCTGTTTACCCTTTGGTAAACCTCCATCCCTCCACAAGTAACGAACCCTGGTAGCTGATTTCCTAGACGGCCTGATCCCGCTTTTCAGTTGGTTCTCGGGAAATATTTCCACTAACAAGTCTCCCTCAACCCCTACGTGTAAATATGTCTGTACAGAGATAGACTGGTCTGAGCTCCAATACACACACATCATGAGGTAATTACACCCTTATATACATACAGATATCTTCACAGAGTTATATTCACAAGTGTCTATAACTCTACCAAGAGAAAGCAGCATGTACATATAGGACTATAATTACTTATGTCTATTTTTATAACTATGTGGTTATAAATAGATATGCCTATATAGAGTGATAATAATATAGAAATATCTCCATCGCCATATAGGGCTCTAAGTGAATGCTCTAACTACTCTATATCACAATCAATAAGTATATATCTCGTGATCCATAATTCCAACGATATACATTTATCTATAAAGCTGCTCAGAGATATAAATCTGTCAGGATATCAAATGTCCATAAAACTGGATGGCTATAAGAGAGTCGTATATTTTCTTGTAGATAAATCTGCTTCCACAACTATTGTATATGCACAAATACAATGGAAATAATTGTATTTTCCTCCAGCATAAATCTGAAAATACAAGCGCAGCACATTTAGGGATGGTTAGAGATAGAGCAATATTTTCTAGACATCAGTCTGTCAATAGGGCCACCAGTGCCTCCAAACAGAGAGAGTTATAGTGGGGGTTATAAATAAAGTCTACAGATGTGAACGGATCAGTAGAACTAGATGTAAACATAGCTCTAAGCCAGCCTGCCTCCTTCTTCTTTTTTTCCTCTTTTTCTTCAAGATACTCCCTGAAGTGAGCACACCCGCAGTATGACACGGTGCAGAGGTGTGTGGGCACGGCTATCCCCTCCCCAGGAGGGTTGGAGGTCGCTAGGCTTTGGGAAACTGTACAGGAGTGGGTGGGGGGCAGTCCCGCAGCCCCCATTGTGTCAGTCTCCGGGTGGCTGAGAGTTCCGGCAAGTGGAGAGGCCTAGGGGAGAAAAATGGAAAGTCTGGCTTGAGTCACTTTGCCCCTTCTTAGGCCCCAATTCCTCGCACCGGGAAGCCCCACCAGGCATCCAAGCGCGGTGAGGGCTGGAGGGGCACGGAGGCTGGGGAGAAGGGGGCTCCCGGCGGGCTGGAGAGGCCGAGGCTGAGACCGAGCCCGGCCCGCCTGGCGCCGCATCGCCCGGGGCAGCTGCCTCGCGGGGCAGCCTCCTGGAACCGAGATCTGGCCTCTCCCCGCTCGCCCTGCGCTCAGCGATCCGACCCGGTGCATTTTATTAGTATTTTTGTCCGACTGGTTATCACAGCGTCCGCCCCCCCCCCCGCCCCGCCTCGCGTGGTGTTCAAATGCAAGGTCGCCGGGGTTCCCTTTTGAATCTTTGTGTGTGTACCGGTCTTAAAGAAGTGACTTAGTGGAAAGTATAGTTCTTCGTCCCTTTCAGACCAGATAGGTCACCGGCTGTTGAAAAAGAATCAAAACCTCTGAAAAGGTTTGTGATTTAAATCTCTTAAAAGTTCTCACGCTTGTTTGTTATGGTCATTTCCCCCTTTTTCTTCCTCTTTTAAAAAGTTGGCTAATTTGTGTTTTAATATTTACTCGTAGATTTCTTTCTTTCTTTTTTCTTTTTCTTTCGGTACAATTGTTTTTAAAGGAGAGCATTTCGTTAGACCCGAAACTGTGGGGCGGCTTTCTCTTTGGCCGGCATCCTATCCGTTACACATCTGCTTCTCCCCGATCCCGCCACAATAAATACGTTAATACGATTATCAGAAAATTGTACCTGGAGAGAATGAGTCGGACGTGGAAGGATCCGGGATCATGGTCTTCTCTTCCTTTATAGCAATCCGCTCGCTCCAAGCCCGCGAAGGAAAATTCAGCGCGTCTCAATCCTCCCTTCTTCTCCTTTTTTGTTTTTATTTTTGTTTGTTGGTATGTTTGGAAAGCCCCTAGAAAGGGAACTTTCTCTGGGCCTACAGGAAACCCCGGCCTTACTCTCCCCTCTCTGGGGCGGCCATAAATGTTTTTCATACCCGGCGGAGTGTCCTCCCGGCACCTCTGTTGCCCGAGTGGCCAAATATTCGGCTCTGGCCATCGCCTCATACATCTCTGCCCCCCAACCCGCACCTGACCCTGTTTGCTTGCCTCCCTCTTTAAAACAGGGGCTCCAGAGACTCCCCAAAACTACTAATCACCCCCATATGTGGGATCCCTCCCCTGATCGCACAAAGCAAAAGCGGAGGAAAAGAAGCAGGAAAGAGCGGCCTCCGGGCTCTCCCTCTCCTCCTCTGGCCGGAGGACCTTGTCTGGAGAGGGCTTCCCAAACCCCTGCAAGGGCATAGGAAGAAGCTAACTTCCTTCCTTCCTCCCTTGTCTTCCCCTCAGATGCTGTGATACGGACTCCGTCCCCTGGCCCCTCCTCAAAATATCTCCTCTTGCATTTTATTGTTATCCTGCTAGGGAAGGACTGTTAACTACTGTTTTATTATTATTTATTATTTATTGTTATTGTGATTGTTAGAGATTTGTTCGCAGGGTTCAGGGGACAGCTGCCGGGCGCAGAGGGAGGCCCGCTTGTCACACATGCACGCAGGCACACGCACGCACCTAGCACAGCGTGCAGACTCGCGGGTGAAAGCCCCCGATGCCAGCTAGATGCAAGGCCCCTGCACAGCAGTTCATAGGAGGCAGGCCCACCCCCTCTCGCAAGCGGCGCGCTGCCCACGCACACCAGCATCCAGGCGCCACCACCAGCCCAGCCCCAGCCCAAGGCCAAAACCCACACACACCGAGCTTATAAGGAAAGCAAAATACTTAAGAACCCACTTGCAGAGATCCCTTCTCTCCCACAATCTGGAGGGGTGAGTCAGGCCTCTGTCTCTTTCCCCCAGTCTCTCTCTCTCTCTCTCTCTCTCTCTCTCTCTCTCTCTCTCTCTCTCTTTTTTTCTCCTTGTTTACAGCTTCAGAGAGCTCAAGGCCCATAAATCTTGAGGGGCCTACAGAGCGCAGAGCACATTTGTATGCATCGTTAGGGCTCTCGCTAATACCTAAGCCCATTAACGAGCGTGTATGCGCGTGGTTTCCGGTGTGTATTAACTTATAGTTAAATTCTGGAGGAAAGGGCATTGTGAATTAACATATACCAAATCCATCACCGGCTTTTGTCATATCATATTAGTCAGCCATGGGTTTGGGGGAGCGGGTTGCCTGAGTCGGGGTGTACCCACCCTCCAAACTTTCTGGAGCAAGTCTAGGGGTGGGTTTAGGGGAAGACAAGACACCGCTACCTCAGCACGGGTCCTTCAGATCCCCCAGAACAGCGGCCGCACACCTGCGGGAGGGTGCAGGGGCTGGGGACAGTCCCCAGGAGGCCGTGGGCAAGCCGAGGGAAACGGGGGAGAGGGAGGCCCTGCCGGCAACAGGACGCGACTGTGCTGAGGCCGCTTGGGCGGTCTGGTTTCCGTTTTCGAAGAGAAAGGAGAGAAAGGCAAGTGGAGTCGCTAAACTTTAATTAAACCAAAGAGGAGATGATGGAGGGAGGGGGAAAACCCGATCCGAGGAGGAGGAGGCTGAAGGCCAAAGAAAGGAAGCGAGGCCGCTTGGAAGCCTGGAGATTTCTGCAAAGGGCTAAAAGCTGGGCCTTTTCCCTAGGCCACCTACGCTGCCCCCGTGGAGGAGGTGAATTCTAGGCCTCTGATAAATAGACAAACACATAAAATTTAAAAAGAAAGATTTTTTAAGAGAAAGGTGGAGAAAAGGAAAGGTTAAAAGAAAAAGAAGAAAATCCTAATTATATGGCATGTTTGAGCCAGGTGTTTCTGGTTGCAGCGACTCAGACCCCACTGGAACCCCAAGGATCGGTCTAATTGGGCCCGTATAGACAGAGATGAAAGATGCCAGTTCTGGAAAGAAAAGGGAGGGTGGAAAGTCCATTTCTTGGGGTCCTGTAGAAAATGCCAAAGACAAGCTAAATTATTGTGTCCGTGTGGATCCCGTTTCCTAGTTTAAATACAGCAAGGCGGGCGGGGCGGGGGCGCCGGGCTGAAGCGGCCGAGCCGCGAGCGGGCGGCGGGACAGAGCACGCCTCCCCACCCCGCCCCCCGCCCCGCCCGCGCCGGAGCAGCTCCGGGCCTCTGGACCCGGCTCGCGCGGGCCGGGCCCGGGGCCGGGGGCCGGGGGCCGGGGGCCGGGGGCCGGGGAAGGGGAGACCCGGGCAGGCCCTCCCCGGGTGCTGTGAACTTTAGCTGGGCCGCCGCCTGTCAGCCCCAGAAAGCGTTAAAGGTGCAGCAGCCCGCGCCAGCCTCCGCAGCCGCCTTTGTACGCGTGATTTATGACTTCAATCTTGGTTCACCGAGAGTTCACACGGCTTTCGCTGCTGTTGAAGGTTAAAAGATGGTCTTCGCTTGACAAGTGGGACTATTGAAAATTCCTTCTTCTTCGTTTTTTTTTTTTTTTTTTTTTTTTTTAATAGAAGGGAAGAGCCGAGACTCAGAAGAGAGAAAATTTGGGGGGAGGGGACAGAAGTTGCAGGTGGGGGAAAATGGTAGATTAGGAAAGTTTGTCCCTCTATGTTTAGGATTTTTCGTAGCTGGGATTTGGGAGTATGTTGGGAAGGCAGGCAGAGAATAGGAGCTAGGGAAGGGATTTCATCTCTGGCGGCCAAAGGAGGAGCATTCTGAAAGACACAAGTCGTGCTTCCACAGTTAATTATCTGCATAATTTGGATCACACCTAACTGGTCCTCCACTTGAGACCAAAAGTGGGGCCAGGTGGGGCGCCTGGGTGGCTCAGTTGGTTAAGCGACTGCCTTCGGCTCCGGTCATGATCCCGGAGACCCGGGATGGAGCCCCACATCGGACTCCCTGCTCAGCGGGAAACCTGCTTCTCCCTCTCTCAGTCCCCCTGCTTGTGTTCCCTCTCTGGCTGTGTTTCTCTCTGTCAAATAAATAAAATCTTAAAAAAAAAAAAAAAAGTGGGGCCAGGGAAGGAGCTTGGAGAGAAGGGTGGATATGTGCTCCCCATGGCACTAGGTTCCCCTTAGCTATGTTGCACGGATCAGATGGTCACCCTGGCAGGGTAGCAGGCTCTCAGGTGCATCCTTGTACCCACAGGTTTGGGAGAGAGTGCTTTATTGTTCCAACTGTCTTCATCCTGAGATGTCACTGGGCATGTAGATTTGATGCAACTGCTGAGGCTGATGGGAAAACGGTAGAACTGGGACTGGAAGCTCTTTCTAATGCCAGATCCCCTGGGCCACTGGCCACTTGCTCCTTCTTCCTTCCAGCATTTTGAAGAAAGTGGTTCCAAAGCAGAGATGGTGGTCAAAGATCACCCAATGGCCAGAAGATAAGGCCCCTTTGTGGTCTAGAGCTTTAAGTATTTGGAGGAAAAAGAATCTCTCCTCCTTTTCAGATCCAGATTCCCTGAATGAGAGAAGGAGATCTCTTGGAGTTGTGAGGGTCTTCGGGCTCTTTGAGATTCCTTTAAGTTTTTTTAAAAATCCCACTGAGATGGAAATTTGGGATTATGGATATTGGGGAGGAGAGCAGCAAAGAGCTGGGTCTGGTGTTAGGCATGCCTGCTTAGCTTTGTTTAGACCCTACCACCAAGATTGATGTCATATAGAGGTCTTCTCAGGAAGTTAGATCAGCCCCTCAAATCCAGACTCTTTTTTTTTTTTAAGATTTTATTTATTTATTTGACAGAGAAACACAGTGAGAGAGGGAACACAAGCAAGGGGAGTGAGAAAGGGAGAAGCAGGCTTCCCACAGAGCAGGGAGCCAATGCAGGGCTTGATCCTAGATCTCCGGGATCATGACCTGAGCTGAAGGCAGTCACTTAACCAACTGAGCCACCCAGGTGCCCCTCAAATCAAGATTCTTGAGCCAATGGCATCCACACTAGAAGGGATGCTCCCTGGTTTTCTTCCTCTCTAGAGTTGGAAAGCCTTCCACCACTATGAGGGCTCCTAGCCAATCCCCATGAGAATGGAGGGGGAGAGGGAGAAGAACCAGAAAGATGGGCCACCCATCTCTCCGAGACACCCAGTGCCAGCTCCTCCCGCAGAGCCCCCTGCACAATGGGCAGCAGGGAACAGAGACCCCAGAAATCCAGAGTCTGGGTTCTGAGGTCTCTTTGGTAGGGATGACCCTCTGGCTTCGGGAAGAACAGAGAAGAAGCATGGCCCTATGTGTAGAAGTCCCTGTGCAAGTTAGCTGTTAGGAAGAATCAGCCAAGGAAGCTAATGAATCTCTTCCATGTTCTGGTTGGGAAGCAGAAGAATGGGCTGAAGGGCCTCTGGAAGTAATGGCTGCAATGAAGCCCCCTTCTGACCCCCTCTAACTGAATTCCTCCCTGGGAAAATAATTTCAGCAGGCTTGTGCTTATCTGCAAGTCTGGAATAATTATGAATTATTAATTCATAATTAAGACTGTTGATTGTGACCATTGCTCTCCAGTGGGCTCATTTATTTCCTTCTCCTCTGTGAAGCACAGGGCAACCTCTGTTAGCTCCTGCCCTCAGAATAAGCAAACTGAGGCCTGGTCCTCTGGAAAGTAGCCCTTGAACTTGGCCCCTATGTGGGCCGGTTGCCTCACTATCAGCCAGGCTGTGTTGCACCCCCATAGAGTATTTGGTCAATAAACCGCCTCCCACTAACATCAGATTTCAAAAATGCTTTGCAGGCTTGGCTCCTGGAAAGGTAGAGTGAGGACTGCTAGTGAAACTCCAGGGAGGGAAGCAGCTTGGCCAACTGTGGGTAGAGACAGGTAGTTCAGACCCCTTGGCAGGACTCCCAAGGACAAGAACCCAAGTGATCTGGCATCAGGGGTGACCCGCTCCCTTCCCCTGCCCTAGCAGATGCTGTTTCCCTCAGCCCTCTGGAGAACCCCCAGTACACACCTGGCTCCTTTGCCTGACCTCCCTTCCCCCCACCCCACTGCCCTTCCAGACACACCACACTCTGGGATGTTTGGGGGCCCGGATCTGCCAGTTGTTTCACATCTGTAAGGGCCTAGAGAGGGAGAAAATTGTATCCTGTGAGATAATTTCCATCTGAATCCCTGCCTGCAGCTCACCTCCCCCTGCGCTGAGACATTCTCTTCATCCCCTCTTCCCTCCTTCCCTGCCCTCTGAAAATGCTGACCCAGGACCAAGGCAGCGGCAGCTCCCACAGCTGCATGAGAGACAGGGGTAGAAAATGAGGGAGGGGGTTCAAACCTACTTCCCCTACTATTCCTCAAAACCAGATCAACACCCCAGTCCAGGGCCCTCCCTCCTCCTTCCCCTAACTCTGCCTCATGGAAATAAAGCCCTTCTCCTCTTCCTGAGGCTGTGACCACTCTAAGAATTTTGCTCTAGGAACAGGGCCACCTTTCAGAGGACATTTGGGGACCCAACCCGCATGCCTCTCTCAATGCCTGTCCAGTGCAGAGGGATCAGCAGCCCCACCAGCACAGGACCACTTCATGTCCCAGTGGTGCAGTCCATGGAGACACCTCAACCACCATCCCAGGCCTCACTTGCTGTTCCCCGGAGTCACTCCACACCCTTGTGCTCCCCCAAGCCAGAAGGCAGGTAGGAAGCCCAGCTAGGGAGTCCTCTGGAGTTGGTGAGCATATTTTAATTTACTGTTTGATGGCAAATAAAGAGACCTTGGGAAAAAGGGAAGGAGCAACAGTGCCGGGCCACCTCCCCACCCGCCCCTCCTCTGGACATTGGCTTTCTCGATGAAACAGTGAGCTGTTGTTCTTGGACAACCATTCCCCACCATCTCCGTTCGAAGGGCTGGAGTTTCACCCTCCGTTCACCCCCATTAATCACCCCAGCGGCTAAGCATCACCCAGCCCCCTCTGGCCCTTTCTCTTCTTCTTGCCCTTAGTATTCATGGCGGGCATTCCTCACTGCTGCCTGCCTCACAAAGACCCCTCCTCCGACACAAGGTCCCTCCCCCTCTCCAGCTACCCAGTCCTCGGTGGGCACTGCTCACCTTTCCCGCCCTTCTGACTGCCAGCTCCCACTCCCGGACCATGTTCCCCAGCTTTCGCTCCGCTCCTGCCACCGTCTGTTCCCTCCCCACACCCTCCTCCAGGTACCTCAGGGCATCGGAAGAGCCCTCTGCCATCTCTCCCACCCACCACCCTCTTTCCTCCATGTTCCATCCACGTGTATCCTTCTCCTTATTTCTCTCTCATCCTTCCCCTCCCTGAGATGTGCCCTAGGCCCTTCCCATCCTAGCTTTTTTTTTTTTTTTAATTTTTATTTATTTATTTGACAGAGAGAAACACAGCCAGAGAGGGAACACAAGCAGAGGGACTGAGAGAGGGAGAAGCAGGCTTCCCGCTGAGCAGGGAGCCTGATGTGGGGCTTGATCCGGGGTCTCTGGGATCATGACCTGAGCCAAAGGCAGTCGCTTAACCAACTGAGCCACTCAGGCGCCCCCCCATCCTAGCTTTGAAGCACTTTCCTTCCAGCCTGAAAAGCTGAGAGGCTGAGAGGCAGTGTAGCCCAGTGGTTAAAACCATGGGCTTGGGGTGCCTGGGTGGCTCAGTGGGTTAAAGCCTCTGCCTTCAGCTCAGGTCATGATCTCAGGGTCCTGGGATTGAGGCCCACATCGGGCTCCCTGCTCAGCAGGGAGCCTGCTTCCTCCTCTCTCTGCCTGCCTCTCTGCCTACTTGTGATCTCTCTCTCTGTCAAATAAATAAATAACATCTTTAAAAAAAAAACACAAAATACCATGGGCTTGGAATTCAAATCCGAGATCTGTCACCTGCTAGTTTGTACAACCTTAAGCAGATTACTTAACCTCTCTGAGCCATCCATAAAATGGACATACCCACTGACCTTATAGAGTTGTTGTGTAGATCAGATTAAATTTCATTTGCATAGATCTGAGCATTCAGCAGGGGCTTGATAAATGGTAGTTATTAATATTAGAGGTTTCTTGTAAGGAGAATAAAGCATGCTCTTCGGATTCCAATAAAAGTGAAGGGATTGCCCCCTCCACCACCTGAAAGGGAGGGATAAAAGTTACATAGCCTTGCAGGGAAGCAGGACCCCTTTACCAGGCAACCATCCTCTTCTGTTAGTCCTGGGGCGGGGTGGGAGTGTGTGTCTCATCTTTTGCTGCACATTGGAACCCTCTGGAGAGCTTTAAAAAACACCAATGCCTTGGGCGCCTGGGTGGCTCAGTTGGTTAAGCGACTGCCTTCGGCTCAGGTCATGATCCCGGAGACCCCGGATTGAGTCCCACATCAGGCTCCCTGCTTGGCAGGAAGCCTGCTTCTCCCTCTCTCACTCCCCCTGCTTGTGTTCCCTCTCTGGCTGTGTTTCTCTCTGTCAAATAAATAAAATCTTTAAAAAAACAAAACAAAACACTGATTCCTAGATCCCACCTTTAGAGGTTCTAATTTAGTCAGTCTGGAGTTGCAACAACTCCTCAGGGGACGCTAATGGGCAGCCTGGGGTTGAGGAATGGGCCGGAAGAGGTGATGCTCTTCTGCACCAGCAGAGAGCAGGGAGGGAAGGGAAGGATTGGAGGCTGAGAGCTGCTTCACAGTGTGGGCATTCCCTCAATCTTGGCCACCTGGCTTCACTGGGGGAGGGTGTCATTCAGGATTGGCTTCTCTGGACCCCTCAGAATTTTAGAGACTCATCTTTTCCATTTCTTACCATTGCTAGGATTTTGAAAGGAGCCACCCCAAGAGGCAACAGGGGATTGGACAAATTGACCTCTCAGAGGCCCCAGTCTCCTCAGAACAGCATATGGTCCCAGACCACCAGTGACAGAGGCAGAGGCAGCTGGTAGGAAAATTTGTAGTTACACAGTAAATGGAATTTCTACCTGGTTGCTACAATAATAGACCAGGCAATTAGGATACAAGTTTCCTGGATCCTTTCCTATATTTCCAAAAAGATAAATCACCCCCAGGAACAGAATCTGCATATTGTAATTAACTGATAAATATTTCATGCCTGGTTCAAACTTTCTCCTCTTCTATTTAATGGCCACAAACTTGAGCACAGAGGAAACAGGGGAGTGAGGAGAGGGAGGGAAGGGAGGCCTCACAAAGGCTTTGAGGGA
The DNA here is from genome assembly GCA_004023965.1 of Spilogale gracilis. NCBI lineage: Eukaryota > Metazoa > Chordata > Mammalia > Carnivora > Mephitidae > Spilogale > Spilogale gracilis. Next base: position 44,988 of record PITA01014003.1, read on the forward strand.
GCGAGACACTGTCTCAGCTGCTTCTTTATTTACTTTCTTCCTGTTCCTTTAAGGAAACATTGCTCACCTGGAGAAAATCCGGTCCCAGGTGGTGGAGGGTGTGACTAGGCCTTGTAGGCTTCAGCCCTGACCTCCCTGAGGAGAGGCCAGTCTCTGGGGACCCTGAGGGCACTGGGAGCAGCAGGCTTTGGAGTCCAAGGGCCCACTGTTTGAGTATAAACTGCGTTCTGCCATTTATTAACTTGTTGGCTTAAGGCAATTTACTTAATTTTCTGAAATGCAGTTTCCTCATCTGTGAAACAGGCATAGCCATCTTTTCCTTGGAGGACTGCCTGTGCCTAGCACATTCTCCAGTGCACGCTAACTATTATTATCAGTGGAAACGATTTATAATAGTCACCCCATTGCCTCTCACACTTTCCCTTGCCTGTTACACCCCAGTGTTGAGGGAACTTAAGCAATGGAATGCTACTGTGAATAGAATGCCTATCTCATTTAATCACCAGAACAGCCCTCTGAAAGGCGGGTATTACTATCCCCAAGTGTTGTTTGTGTTATGCAAATGAGGGGGCGGGGTCTGTCTAAGGGCTCTGGGCAGGTTCCCAGGGTTCTCTAGGTAAGTGGTGAAGAGCTCAGACGGTGTAGTTTTTTTTTTTTTTTTTAAAGATTTTTATTTATTTATTTGACAGAGAGAGAAAGAGAGATCACAAGTAGGCAGAGAGAGAGGAAGAAGCAGGCTCCCAGCTGAGCAGAGAGCCCAATGTGGGCCTCCATCCCACGCCCCTAAGATCAAGACCTGAGCTGAAGGCAGAGGCTTTAACCCACTGAGCCACCCAGGTGCCCTCAGACCGTGTAGTTTTACGGTTGGGCTCTGCCATTTCCTGTCTAGCTATAGATGCAGCCTAAGCTACTTAAATTCACTGGTCTCAGTTTCCGCATCTGTAAATTGGCAATATTCAGGGTACCAATCTGGAAGGTCACTGTGAGAAATGCAGGCACAGGGCCCCCGCTCAGTACTGGCACACCATGGGCACTCAGTAGATATAAGACAGCAACCCCATTGCCCTGCCATAGTCATCATGGTCACCATTACACCACCAGTGACTCTCAGGGCCACGGCGGTGACTCCTGCCCTTTGTGGTGTTGGAGTTTAAGTGTGTGTGAGGGTTCTCCACAGGCCACAGAGCAACTCTCTCATTACCTCCTCCTTCAGTACCCAGGACTTGGGAAAAAGGACACTAAACAGATTATGACTCCATTTCGGGAATTAAATCAAAACTCAAGACTAACTCAATTTGGCCTCTGACGAGAGAGAAAGGTTAAAAGGGAGTGAGGAGGCGTCTGGGTGTGCTCTCAGAATTGTAATTGGTTCTGGATCCTTGCCCCTGGCTCTTTTGCAGGGCCAGCGCCCAAAGGGGATCCCTGGGGTGGAGGAGTGGAAGAGCCTTAGAACTCGGTGTCACCCGGAAGTGAGTGAGGGGGCTGGGAAATTGTCCGACAACATTTCCCGAAGAAGGATCCTTTCCTCATAGCCCTGAGTCAGCCTAGCCCTGGATTGAAGGGGATCCCAGGATGGGATGGGGAATGAGGCTTACGCGGCTGGGTGGGCCTCCTCCTGGAGGCAGTCACCTCCCAGGTGACTCTCTTAAAAGACATGTGAGCAACGCTGACATTGCCATCTCTCATGTTCAGATATATTTATTAGACACCCCCAAACATTATGACATGCATCCGCGCGTAAACATATATTCTGTCTCTGCAAATCCACCCAGCTGTCATTCAGCTTGCTACCTTAGCCCGGATTATTCTGAGCACTGTGAACTAAAAGTGAAAATTGATTTCCACTTAAGGGAGAGGGTAATTAACCGCAGTATTTCCGCCCTGGCTGCTAATAATCTCCATAGCACTTAGACCATCATTTCCCATTATACAGACGGGGACGCTGAGGCTTGAGGAGATGAGCGAGTAGCTTGTTCGGAATCACAGTTGCAGTGTAGGATCCAAAGATGATTCCAGAGCAGAAACCGAGGACTCTGGGGGAGAGAGGGCAGGGAAAGCCCCCACCTTAATGCTGACCCCAAGGCTTCAGGTCTCTCCAAAGCCGGCTGGATTGGGAGCAGCCCTGTGGAGGGAGGGACTCCTGGGCTCACCGAACAGCGAGGCCTGGGGCGAGAGCGTCGCCAGCGCGTCCTCATTCCGCGATTACTGTCAGGGGACCATCCATCAGCGCCGCCCAGGACGCTCGGCCCAGACTGCCCGCCGCCCGCCGGGGTCTCTCCAGATCGCATTAGCGAGGGGCGAGGGCGCGCGGCGGCACCAACGCGGGGGGCGGGGGACCTGGGCAGGAACCCCGGCTGCTCTGGGACGCCCCCCTCCTTCCAGCTGCCTCCCCCGCGTCCAAGGGCGCGGAGGCGGGCGCTAGGTCTGGTGAGTGGCCAGGCCGGAAACGCCAACCCGGAGGCTCCAGCGAGGGGGCCAGGCGTGCGGGGAGGATCGGCCAGAAGCAGAAAGAGAAACACCTGTGAAGGGGAAAGGAGAGCAAATTGGCTGGCACGGGGGTGCTGGTAGGGGGCGCTGGGCAAGGGGTTCAGAGAACAGGGTGCTTGGGGGAGAGGGGTTTACTGGAGGGGCTGAGAAAAGAGAGGATGCAGGAGGAGAGAATTGGAAAGAAACAGAAGGGAACAACCAAACGGGTTGGAGGGAACCTTAGAGATAAGCTAGTGCAGTCCCCTTACTTTACACCGGGAGAAACTGAGGCCCAGGCAGGGGAAGGCCTCATCCAAGACCCACTCCAGCTGCTGGCTGGCTTAGCTTTTGGCCCCCAAGCTCATTTATTCATTCAGTGCTTGGGCGCTGAGTGTCTGCTCTGTGCTGGGTCTGGGGGCTGCCTAACTGCTGCAAGATCAGCTCCTGCACTCCAGAAGCTTCGGTCTTTCCTAGGCTGGGGAATGGGGTCTGATCATCCAGAGGAGTTCAGGAGGGATTCTGGTCACTCAATTTCCCTTGCCTCCTGCTGTTCTACTTCCATCCTCCTGGCATGTGGCCGCTCCATAGAAGCCCCCCTCCACTTTCCACAGGACTCCCCAGTGGCTGAGACAGGTGCTTGGAAGTTTGGCCAACATGTTCTGCCTCCCACGGCCCACAGGATAGACCTGAAAGCCAGGCCCTTACTGCCGGATCAGTCTTCTAGGGTTGGTCAGGCCCACACACTGCAATGAGATCAAAGCAAGCGGGTAGGCAGGAGGGAGGATTGTACATAAGGCACTTCCGGGTTCCACAGCCTGGAGTTGTCCTTTCACTGTCACTCTAAAGCAGCTGTCTTTCCAGAGAACACCAGGAGGGTGGAGCTGGTACCCACCCTTTCAGGGAGGGACTTGTCCATTTTGGTCAGATACTCCAGCGCTCCGTGAGAGGCTCTGTTCTGGGCCTGTTAGCAGTTCTGAAAAAGTTTGCCCTCCCCCAGAGGCTTCCTGCTTTAGGCCAGATGAACTGACACCTCCCTGCTTCCCCAGTGCCTGCCAGCATCATGGAATCCTTTGTCCTTTGCCGCCTGGGATCATCTCCTTTCTCCTACCTCTGGGAGAACTGAGTGGTTCCCTCTAATCTCCCACAAGCTCTCTCCTTAAGCCTGTTCCCTGATAGAGGAAGTGCCTCCTCTGTCTGCACTTGGTCCCTCCTTCCCCATTGTCCACCATCACCACTGTGACTTGACTCGGGCTTTTGTCATGATCAAGGCAGAAACGGTGCATCTTTTCTACAAACATCCTTCCCGGCCAGTGATTCTTGCCCAATCCTCAGTGGCCAGACAGGGAGTGGGGACAAGGGCTCTGGAAACTTCTCTTTCCTCTATCTGAAACAGTCTCCTCCATGCTCTGAGGTTGTGGTGGTTGTTTTAAAAAAGGGAGCCGGGGTGCCTGGGTGATGCACTTGCGTTGGTTTCAGCTCAGGGTGTGATTTGGGAGGCAGGAGACAGAGCCCCACCTTGCGTTCTGCGCTCAGCATGGAGTCTGTTTGAGATTCTTTCTCCCTCTCTCTCTGCCCCTCCCACTCACTCTCTCTCAAATAAATAAATACATCTTAAAAAAAAAAAAGAAGACTTCTATGCCAGTCCCCTCTAGAGTAGTGTAGGGCTCAGGAAGGGAGAGACACGAACAGAGCAGGACATGAGCAGATTCTCAGGGTTGGGACCCTTAGAGGGCAAGACACTTCTGAAGTTCCAGATCAGAGACCCACAGACAAAATTTCAGCATTATTCCTTCTTGCAGGTAAAGTCATGCCCTCAGGATCGAGTCTAGTGGAAAAGCCTGGCTCTCTCTGCAGCCACTGACACTTTTTCTGGAGGAAGAAGTCGGGAGCAGGGCTGGGAGCTGAGAGGTTGGGAGTAGACAAGAAATTCTTCCGAGGGCATGCAGATGAGGGGGTGGAGCACCCAGCCTAGCAAAGCATCCAAGGAGGAAGGCCTTGGCAATAACTCTCTGTGGCTCTGTACTAATTTCACATATATTGTCTCGTGTGATCCTTCGTGTGGGGTTCGGCGCTTGGCACAGAATACATACCTGTTGTACAAATGGATGAATGAAGAGCCGTGGGAGGAAGGTCACGATCCTCCATTATAGATAAAGAAACAGAGGCAGGGAAAGGTTAAATGACTTGCTCAAGGTCATATGTCTTGTCGGGCAGGGCCAGACTGTTGTGGAGAGCCTCTTTGGTGGTTGATGGAGGTGGAGAGGCAGGAAGGGAGGAATAAACTATCACATATACATGGGAGCAGGTGGGATGGACAGAGGAGAACTCCATACAGATGAGACTCTTTGGAAAGATAACATTTAAGACCAGGTACCCTTTAAGAGGCCTCTTTGAAGGCTGATTTGTAGCATACACACAGGTCTGCAAATGGACAGGGCAAGGGAAGAACAGACCATTGAGGACCAGGAGAAAAAGCTCACTTGGTGACACCTCGTTCCAGACCTTTGCTAGTCCCTACTTGCTGTGTGACATCAGACCAGCCACACCCCTCTCTGAACATCTAGAGAATGAAGATACCAGATGAGAAGGAGGCTGCATGTGGGTCTGAAGGGCCAGGTCATTGCACTCAGGGTAGCGACTGTGGGCGTTGGCTTCCCACTTCCCTGAATCTGTTCTTTGTTATTATTGTTGTCAGTTTTGTCTGATTTCAATTACTTTGTTTTTTGAATAGGAAATACATGTACATGGTTGAAAACTCAAAAGGCACCAAAAGTTATACAGTGACAAGTAAGTCTCCCTCCCGTCCTCAGGACTCCCAGGCCACCTGGGTCCTCTCTTCGTTATAACTGCACTAACCTCTGTCTCATATTAGCCTCCAAATGTAGTTTCTACTTCTCCCAGCTTGTCCCCTGAAGTCACCGCGAAGCTGAGTTGAGCCCTGAGGTTTGGGGGAGAAGTGGTAAAGGGACACAACTAGACTGTTGGGGCTCTGGAGTGTCAAATATTGTCAGTGTCCCCTCCCACCCTGGTGAGAGGGCTGCCCCCCCTGGGAGTTCAGAAGCCCTGCAGGCAACAGGGTGGGGCGGGGCCAGGCAGAGGCCCAAAGCTGCTCAAGGCATTACCAACCCAGGCTCTCAGAGACCCACAGGCCCTCAGTGTTAGCCTGGCTGAGGTTCTGCTCAGGATCTCCAGCTCCCAAGGCTCCATACCTTCCCTCTACTACTTGTTGCACCATTGGGAAGTCTTTCTTGATGCCTAGCTCCAATCCCTTCTACTTTGGGTGCAGCCCATGCCTTTTTGTTTTGCCTTCCATGGAGTTGGACTTGGTTCCCTCCCTTGCCCTACATACACCATCAGTCCCCCTCTCCCCACCTTGAAGGATCTGAATTCCTGGTGCAGCCCTCATTTCCAACAGCTTCATGCTTGCCTGGCTTATCCCCTTGGTGCTATTAGCCCAAAGTATACTTCGACCATGGAGATGATGAAATCCCAACCTAAAGGCAAGTCTTCTAGCAGAGTCAGGGGGGGTAAATCCAGACCTGTCCCTCTGGCAACTGAATTTCCTCCCTTCTGGTGATTCCCTAGCCCAATCCTGCACTTGTGCCCATCACCATGACTCCCATATCCTCACATACGGCCTGTCTATGTGGAGTTTACATTTTAGCAGCAAGAGACAGATAATAAACAATACATTTATTAAATAAGTAAACTATACTGTATATTAGAAGGTGATAAGGGTTATAGAAAAAAAAGATCAGGGAAAGAGGGATTGAAATGACGGAGAAGCGTGCAATTTTATTTATTTATTTGTTTGTTTGTTTGTTTGTTTATTTTAAGGATTTTATTTATTTGACAGAGAGAAACACAGCGAGCGAGGGAACACAAGCAGGGGGAATGAGAGAGGGAGAAGCAGGCTTCCCGATGAGCAGGAGCCTGATGTGGGACTCGATCCTGGGTCTCTGGGATCATGACCTGAGCTGAAGGCAGTCGTTTAACCAACTGAGCCACCCAGGTGCCCCTATTTCTTTATTTCTTTATTAAAAGTTTATTTATTTATTTTAGAGAGAGAGTATGTGTGAGCTAATGGAAGAGGCAGAGGGACAGGGAGAGGGCAAGCAGACTCCCTGCTGAGCCCAGAGCCTGACATGGTGGGGGCTGGGGGTCAATCTCCAGACCCAGAGACCATGACCGGAGCTGAAGCCAAGATTCAGTCACTTAACCGACTGAGCCACCCAGGCGCCCCCAGATGTCTGCAATTTTATGTATGTTGGTCAGCAAGGTCTCATTGAGAGTATAGTATTTGAACAAAGACTTAGGGGTAACGGGGTAAATAAGCTTCACAGATATTTTGGGAAAGAGTATTCCAAGTGCAGGGAACAGCTGGTGCAAAGGTCCTGGGGAAGGTACATGCCTGGAAAGTTGGTGGAACCTGGAGGCCAGTGTGGCTGGAGTGGAGTGAGCAAGGAGGGTGGGAGAGGATGACAGAGGCAATGAGGGACCAGATAATGCATGGCCTTATACACTCTCTTAAGGACTTTGATCTTCTTTCACTCTGAGTGAAGCAGGGAGGAAAGACATGCCGGGATTTACATTTTATTTCTTTTTTTTTTTTTTAAAGATTTTATTTATTTGACAGAGAGAAACACAGCCAGAGAGGGAACACAAGCAGGGGGAGTGAGAGAGGGAGAAGCAGGCTTCCCGCCGAGCAGGGAGCCTGATGTGGGACTCGATCCCGGGTCTCCGGGATCATGACCTGAGCTGAAGGCGACTGCCTTCTGCCTTTTGTATTGGGAATGGTTTGCACGGGGCAAGGGAGGAGGATGCAGGGAGATGTGTGGAGATGTTATTGCGCAAGTTCACCTGAAAGGCAAGTGGCTCAGATTAGGTAGCAACGTGGGGACAAGGACCTGGATTCTGGATTTGGTGACCGTTCTCTAGAGCTCACTTGGCTTTGGTCCCTTGTTCTTTTCATGTTCTCTTTTTTCCTAAGTTGTGTGCTTTCTCTTTCCTTGAGGACTGAGAACTCCCTGAGGGCGGGGCTCTGGTCCTATTCCAGGACCTGCCCCAGACCCAGGGCAGGGCAGGCTGGAGGGCAGACAGCCCAGGGCTGCCTAGGGTCAGACTGAGAGCAAGGCAGCCTGGCAGCGGCCCGGTTTGCTGACTCCCAGAGCCGAGGGGAGGAGGCTGCTGTCTTTAAAGAGGATGTGATGGACAGTTATTGAAGGCACTCAGCTGGAGGGCTCTACTCTAGTCTTCATCTGAGCTGCCCTCAAGGAAATCATGGCCAGCCCTTAAAAATATGTTAAGACCAAAGCCAGTGTGTGTGTTTGGGCACGGCTTCAGACAGCTACTTAACACACTGGGGCCTCCGGGCCTTTGATTCCCCTACCCCTCACCTTCCCTCTCCCCCCATCCAGCTGGTGTTTATCGGCCAAGACATTGTTTAAATCACACTCGTTTCCTATAAACATTTCACTTGAAATGCCATCCATTGCTCCAGAAATTCATCTATCACCAGTTCAGGGCATGGGGGGGGAGGCACTGGAGGAGCCTCAGGGCGATGGCTCCCCATCTTTCTCTCTTGTCCCCCATCATCCCTCCTCCCCTGACCCATAGTCTCAGGTTTCACACCATAAGAACAACTTCCCCTCAGTGTAACAGGGCACTTAGTGCCAGGATAATTTATAACAGCTTTGACAGCAACAGGCTGTGGGAGCGGCCTGGCCCACGGATACTTCCTCTCGCAAAGCTCAGTAAACGGACCTGGAACACCGATTACCACCATCATGATGTCTTTGCCTCTTGTGTAGGTTGTTTGGCTTCAGGGGGACATGGAGTTTGGGGAGCAGGGGTCTGGGAATCAGATCAAAGCTGTCCTCGGAGTTAAAGGGGTTTATAAGCTGGGTACCTGTGTTCCCTGTCTCTCATCTCAGGCCAGTTTCTTCCTCTTGGAAGTGAGCTGTTGTGGAGCTCATTCATGGGGCTCATTCTCGGGCGGGCAGGGCTCTGTGTCCTCCCCAGGAGGGCCACAGCGCTCTCCCCACACAGCGCAGCACCCCGGGGTCAAGCTGAGGAAGGCATCTGGACTGGAATGAAGGTGAAGGTGGCTCTAGGGCTTCTGCTGAGGAAAGGTTTGAATTGGTTCAACTGCAGCTAGTGTGGAGGCGGGGATGAGGGGATGGGGAGTGGATGAGTTCACTTCCTTAGGACCGAAAGCTCCCTGATCATCTGACCATCCTCCTCGTCCCCAGACATAGCAAGTCACTGGTTGTCCTAAGTGGAAGGCTCTGCTGGTCTGGGGCTGGAGGACGGTAACCCACTTAATGGTCCCTCAGCCCATCTCTCACTGGCCAGGGTCACATCAACGAAGGGTGCCATCCGACCTCGTAAGTCCTTCCCAAAGGCTGATCCAACCCTCCCCAGACACAGGGGCCCCTCCACCGGCCCCCTGTGTCCACTCACTGCATGCCAGGCACCTCCTAGGTGAGTTCAGGGAGAGCCCTGGTGAGAGACTTCCAGAAGGAAGAGAGGGATCAGGGTGAAGCCTAAGGTGGGACAGGCAGGGGAGCAGCCCTTACCTTTGGGGGTCAAGTCATGCTCCCTTTACAAGCCAAATGAAGAAAAAAAGTTCTAAGGGGAACATATGACTCCATAAAATAAAGGGACATAATTGGGAGCGATATCTAATTTATCTATTGAATGCCTCCTACGTACTCTTTTATCACTTAGATGGACAGAATATAATTGGTGCGCTGAACGCCATCAATCTCAGGGCCTGGGCTTCCTGAGCTGGCTACACCTATTACTGTCAGATTATGACACTGTAATACCAAGATCAATGACATTTTAAATGTGCTCCAGTTATGGGCAATTGCTGACAATAAAAACAGTGACAAATTGATGAAACTTGGGCAGCGATGATCTGGTGTCAAAAATAAACCATAAATAATCTGCTTTCCAAACTGGAAGAGGTGCCTAAGATGCCGGCCGAGGAGGGAAAGGCCCAGGGGAAGACAGCCTGTCCCTGCACAGCGTCTTGGCCCCTTGGGAAGCCCCTCTTGCTTTGGGGACCTCCTTCCAGACTGGGCCTGCAAGGGCCCAACGGGAAAATGGAGAGGTGGTCTTTGGTCAAGGCCTGGGGTCCCTTTAGAGAAAGTCCCATCACTGAGACATGGGGCAGTGCCTGCAGGTGTTTCCCAAGCCAGGGGCTACACGAGTTCACTGAGATGCTGGTGGGCGGTCTTTTGGATGCTGGCTGAACTGGGGAACTTGGGCTCAGCCGGGTCACAGAATTGGACCCAACCAACATTAAAACTGGGACCATGATGGGGCGCCTGGGTGGCTCGGTCGTTGGACATCTGCCTTCGGCTCTGGTCATGATCCCAGAGTCCCGGGATCGAGCCCTGCATCGGGTTCCCTGCTCAGTGGGAAGCCTGCTTCTCCCTGTCTCACTTCCCCTGCTTGTATTCCCTCTCTGGCTGTGTTTCTCTCTGTCAAATAAATAAAATCTTTACAAAAAAAAAAAAAAAAAAAAAAAGCTGGGACCATCAGAGTCTCTGTTTGGGCAGGACTGGCTCTGCCAACCAAACTGGCCGCCCCAGGCACTTTTCAGGCCACTTGGCTGCCCCCTCCCCCATGCCTTTCCAGGAGAGGCTTGGTGTCTCTCCTTCAGGAAGGACTTCCCATAGATGAAGCCTTCTGCGTGCTGGGTACCAATGCAGGTGGGAATGAGTCAGAGGAGTGCTCATCTGGGCATCGTGTAGGAGAGATAAGAAAAAGAGCATGAAAAGTAAAAAAGAACTTGAGCTATGGCTCCTTCTCTAGTTTTTTGTGTTTTTTTATGTAAGATTTTATGTATTTATTTGACAGAGAGAGAGAGAGAGAGAGAGAGAGAGAGAGAGAGAT